>CAJNIZ010015891.1:14141-53710 GCA_905231905.1 Symbiodinium pilosum
AGTAGTTTCCATTTTCTTCTCCTATGAACCTCCAAGTCAAGCTTGAAGAAGTGGAGCATTTGGTGTAGCCTTATGGATCGGGATCTACTGGCTTGCTGTTAAGGAACTTAAATTAAGTTACGATACTGGGTATATATAGTAAATAATAGGGTTTCCCCAATATAGTAACTTAATTTTAAGCTCCTTAACAGCAACCCAGTCTATTGATATATCCTGTCATTCCCTAGGTGCCCTACCACCCGAAACCAACCGCAGGCTCCTCAAACTTGCAACCCTGAACATGAGCCCCCCCCAGCCTACAAGCGCCAAGACCCTGCCCTTCACCAGTGGCATTTGAAGCCCATAACACACCTTCAAACTTCTTAAAACCTAGAACTTCTGATGCCCTAAAACTCTACAGATGCCACTACCCCTGCACCCCTACTGCAAACCCCAAGCTTCCATTGCACCTCGGTCAGGCTATCTATCTGCAGTTTTGCTGTGAGGCCTGAGGGTCGAGCTTTGGGAGTTGGAGTATTTCTCACAAACAAAGGTACCCTTGGGGGCCCTAAGGATATATCAGGTGCGGCTTCAGGGCTTCCAGGGGAACGCGAAGGTATACTGACTTGGCGCCTGCTTAGAGATTCATGGGTAGATGTAAGCGGTGTGCAAAAGTACCTGTAGCTGGGTTGCAGGCTGCGAGTATGCGTATCTTACTTGGGACTCGCTTATAACTTTGCATGAACCTTCAAGTACTTTAGGTTTAAGCTTACTGCACGGAACAAGCACCAAACGACAACTAGGGGGGCACGTCGATTTCAAGGCAATCGTATGGCAGTTTCGCCGTTCAGAGACACCGGTTTGGTCCAGGGCTCAGGTGGTGTCTCGGGTTTAGGGTAAGGATCGCGGCCAAGTTGAGATTGGCGCCAGGTCTAGTAGTGGGGGTTTAGGCTTTAGGGCTTTAGAGAAAACCTTGAACTATTCAAACTAGAAGTCGTAAGCAAGCTAGCTGCAAGCAGCAGACACTGAAACCCTAGACCTGAAAACCCCAACCCTCACTAATACGGGAAGCCGTAGCCCTAAAACGCAAGGGTCTCGAACCCCACAAATTGACAAAACAAAGACAGAGGAAGCCCAAACCAGGCCGAACCAAAGCTGCTGACCCTGCAAAGTAAGTTTAGGGTTTTTGTTTGAGGATTTAGCTTTAGGGCTCAGGGACATGCGACCTTAATATGTCTTTTTCCAACTCCTCCCTTTCAGGAGCCCATGATCCTCTGACAGTCTCCGCATACCCCAGAATTCCTCAAGAAGCTCAAATGCTACTGGGTTGCTGCTAAGGAACTTAATTTCAGTTACTTTATTGGAGAAACCTTACTTACTACGTATACCCATTCTGGTGACTTTATCTGATCTTTCAACAGCAACTCACATTAGTTTTTGGCTTGGCCAAGAGACCCTCCGGAGTCTCATGTCCAAGACGGCCACCACAGGTCTCTGCTTTCGGGTCCAGCGCTATCTCATCATACCTTAGTCTTGGTTCAGGGTACAAGCTAGAGTGCGGGTGCCCCCTACTCATAAAATCCTGCCTGTATGGGCTGCATCATTGATACCTGCACTTGGTCCCTTGGAAATTGATTTTGGGTGTTAGTGTGTAGGTTTTAGGCCTGAAGTCTGTAGGGTCGATTCTATGAGTGATCCAGACAAGGCCATGGATCTTGACAACCACCCATGCGGTAGGTTATCAAAATCATGGTTTCAGCTGAGCTTAATCCTAGCGGCCCTATCAGAAGATATGAGAAGGAGGGTCCAAAAGGAATGATAGCTTGCATATCCTTCTATGCAAAGATTTGCGGATGGAACTCTCACCTGCCCAGGGCACATGGATGCAGACTGGGAGCTTGGAAGCTAGAATTGCAGATTGGCAGCCCTGACATTCTGACGAAGCGTCTTACCAGCAACCCACAAAGAAATTTCATCCAAAACCTCACACCCTGAGCCCTAAACCTTACAAACGGTGTGAAACCCTAAAGGTCTGGACGGATTAGCAGGTGATTACGAGGGTCCCGCTTGAGGATTCTAGAAAGGTTGCTCTAAGCATCTCACAGAATCTGTACGTAATGCTACCTATTCCTGTTATTATGGATAGTACTAGTACCATTGTGACACCTTCCTGTTATTCTGGTCCCTAAACCCTAAATCCTGAACTCTAAGCCTCATCGTTTACATGCAAAGCTCTGGCAGGCTACTCTGGCTCCTTCACAGTAACAGCCGCGGTGTCGGTATGAGTTGACGTATAGGCTGCCTGTGGCGGGTTTTGCATTTGCGGTCCCGGGCATAGGGTTAAGAGCATGAAGGGGTTATGAGTTTATGTAAGGACATATAAGGGCATGTGCGCCTGTGTATGGTTGGGAGTTTCGGGTTGCAGGATGTGTTGCGGGCTGAGATATGTCTTAAAGTTCTCGTGCAGATGCTGCTATCCAGTGCACGATGCTGCTGCTGCTGCTACTACTACTACTACTACTACTGCTACTACTACTACTGCTGCTACTACTACTACTACTACTACTATGACGATTCTCGTTGCGGCTCGGAGCAAAATACCAACGTGCGTCATATTTGTGCTGCTAGGATCGTCACAATCATAATCTGTGCTATCTCTGCCGCTGGTACACCTGTTGAATCGCAGAAGCTCCACTACCTTCCTAAGCAGACGGCATCTTCTAGTCCTGTTGCTGAAGGGAAATCTTTGCAGTCACTACATGGTGTGCCCATCGTTTTCTGAATAGCATGCAAGTAGAGTCATACTATGCAGGAACTGCACAAGCTTACTTTCTCAACCCTATGGCCAGCGAAACTGCATCATGACGCTGACTCTGCCCTATACTCCCAATTGAAAGCTCTAAACCCAAGATCCCTAGTCCTTAAGAATCGCAGGGATCTTTAGCATAAAGACTTAGGTAAGACTCTACATCCCACTACAAGGACGCATATGGCGATTGTGTTTTATATGGTGATTGTGTTTTGCATTCACCGGCATACGCTGGCTTTGCTCAATCGGGCTGCTTCCTTCACACCTTCCAGCATCAATTAAACAACCCGCCGTCCTCAAACTTTAGGACGCATTTAATCAGGGAAGGTGCTTGGGTTATGAAGTTGGTGTAGACGGCAATGCAGACGCCTCCACTCTGACCCCTTACTCCCCAACCCCAGGGTCTGTGAATACACTGACTCACGAACACTGAGCTTCTAAATCCCAAACCCCAAGCCCAAAACCCCCAACCTTGAAGCCCAAGTCTGAAGTCCTGACCGCCCTACCCCAACCCTAAGCCCTAACCATTCCCAACCATCCTGGACCCCAAATCCTGAACCCTAAAAGCCCCAACCCCCAAAACCCTCAACCAGCCTCTGGACCCCGGCTGGGCGGGTCAAAAGGAGCGGAGAACTGCGGTGGCTCGTCGGGCTCGGGCTCGAAACCGAAGTCCTTCGGGAGACGTGATGAGGATACGTGTAGCTGCAGTAAAAAGCCCTGATCCCTCGAAACCCAACACCGGCACGCGCTTCTAAACTCTCGTGCACAAGGCTCAAGCCTTGAAAGCATGAAGCCAACAAAAATGCCATGTTATGTCCTGTCATGCCCTGAACCAGTGCTCGCCTTCCCTTTGCTACTCCAGATGCCTCAGTCCGGCGAAGCCCAAATCAAGGCATGACTCCTTCAAGCCCTCATGTGCAAATCTATCAAGATCCCAATGGAAATCGCTCCGACGACTGATCAAAACAACTTGCACATTGGACCCTCCCGAAAATCATCGTGTTTCCTGCGAAAAGGCCTCCAAGTCGCATCCAGGCCTTGTCCCATGCGACTTGCACGACGATGACGACGACGATGACGGCGATGACGACGACGATGACGACGATGACGACGAGGACGATGACGACGAAAGACCTTTTTGAAGATACAACCTCAAAAATGGCAGGCCGCACCCCATGCGGGTGAAGCCAGCTGGTCCGCCAGCAAACAAAGAAGGGTCGGCGCGCCTCTACATCTGCATCCCTATATGCCCCCTTTTCATCCCAAAATACTTCCCCAAAGAAAGTCCCAAAACCAAAACCGAACGTCACATTTGACTCTGACGTCCTCCGGAGCGAACTGGCTCATCTTCAGTGGCTTCTGGTTCTTGTAGAAGATTTTCGGATCAATGTTGAGCTTTCCTAAGTCGGCATCTTTTAAGCAAAACTGTGAAGACCTGGATGTATAGAGCTAATGCTTAGCACACGTTTTTTCCTAACCCGTAAACCCTCAGGCGCCTAAGCCACCATCTGGGGGGCCGTGCGTGTTGTGTCTCCATCGCCGGCTCTCCGGATTAAAACTTTTCTGTTGGTAGCTATGCTGGTCCGCGCTCCGCACGCGTGGTCTTTCTAGCATTTAAATTGAACCCCTCCTCTCCCCGCAACAAAGCAACCCCTCAAGCCTGCTTGCATGTCTCGCATACAATGGACCAAACAAGGTGTACAAATGTTCGGCTTTCCCGGGCTTTGTAGGGAATAAGGGAATATATAATGTAGGGAGTATCTTCCTTTATTCCCTACTAAGAACCAGGAAGTTGTACGAGTGAAAGGATGGATGTGGTCGATCCCAGCTACCGGACCACCCTATGTCTCGGGATGTAGGGCTAGCTCAAAGAAAGATCAGCGTGGGCTGCAATTGCGGATCCCTTTTGGGGGTCCTTGAATCATCACCTCGACCCTAAACCCTAAACCCCTCAAAAACCAAACACGACCCAACGGCGACCCAGCATCGCAACTCCTCTTCCACGCTCGCCCGGCTGCTCGCTTCGTGCCTTGTGCTCGCTGCTAAAGACTTTAGAGTTAAGGGACAATTCATCAGCATAAAGACCATGCCTGCTGTGGTCAGCCTTCTTGCTAGTATGGCCAGCTGGCAATATCCTGTTGCTAGAGGCCGTCATCTCCAGAACCACAAACCGAATACTACGACCTCAATCCTACATGCTGTAGCCTCTGTAGCTTAAAAGGGTGCTGGTCGAAACCTTCTCAGCCTTACTATCACAGCCATCACATAGGGAAGTTGCGCAAGGCTTGGCAGGAGCTTGGCAAAGTCCTCGTAGCTCTCCACGTTGAGCCTTGGTTCAGAATTTGAAGATAGGGGTTCAGGATGGTAATTTTTTGCCCTTTCACCTTTTAGCGTCCGCGGATTTGGGTAGTTCCCACAATTAAGGTCCCATCTTGGTACCCCTACATATTGAGTAGGTGCTGTATTTTAATCTGGAATCAGAAGAGGCCAATAAAACAGCCCTATAGTCCCCCTTAAGTAGATAGAATATGGGGTATATGGAGATCCTATTATAATATACCCAAAGCCATATTCTATCTACATAAGGAGGACTATAAACCTAATCCCCCAGCTCCAGGCGTTCTCAGCAGGCTTTATGGAGTTTAGGTGAGGGCTTTGACTTCCACCTCTCATCCCCTCCCCCTGGTGTCAAACCCTCCACCCCCCTAATATTGCATACTCCCATTGTGATATATTATGATATACTGGATATAGGGATTATAGTCCCCCTTAAGTAGATAGAATATGGCTTTGGGTAGATTATAATAAGATCCCCATATACCCCATATTCTATCTGCTTAAGGGGAGACTATAATATTAGGGGAGGGGATTACAAAGGCACTCCTGAGTCTTCATGTGGGTGGTCATCAAGCTGCTAGTTCCAATCTTTTTATCGTTTGTACGGCTTTGAGACATTACTTTGGAATCACTAAAATGGAGAATCAACTGAAAAATGAGGGTTATGTAGGGTCCTATGTGAAGATTGCGGAACAAGCAGTCTACTCTACCAGTATTGCCTGTTAGAATTCTCCTGGTTCTACTCTTACTTGGTATTGGCCATAAGAACTGCTGCTGTGCTTGCTTCTGCTTCTCTTCTTATACCGCCATCGTCGTCAACGTTCCTATCCGCCAAGCTTCCTTCCTCTCTCCCTCCCTGACCCTACATCAAAGAGAGGGAATGTTGCACAACTTCGGGAATCCAACCAACAACTATGCCAGCTTCTGACTGGATTAAAGGAAGGCTCCGGAAGGGTGAGTTGACGAAGTCCCCAAGCTCCGCAGCAGTTTGCGGAATGCCAGTCCTAGGAGGGTTCTGGAAATGGTGGGCCTTTGTTGGGTCCGCCGCGTAAGAAGGATTATACCTTTTCAGCAGAAGTAAAGTGGTTCCAATTTGCAGGAAACAACGCTATTGTCACAAAGGTGTAAGGGTGTGTGGTGCTTCAACACTTGGGTTTCGTACAGCGCAAAGTCTAGTAAAACCTCGGACAAGCAAAGTCCTTCTGACGGACTAATGCAGGTTGGATTGCATTTAGGGTGTTCTGGGCTTGGGGGCCTAGAGGCTTGACATCAGGAATAAGTTTAAAAAACAAAGTGTTTCTTGAAGAGGCGCAAGCGTCTGAGGAATGCCTACAGGCTTTGCCACGGGCTCCAGGGCACCTTGGTAGCCGTTCTTTTCAATTGGGGTTAAATTGGGATAGTGGAAATAAAATGGAAACTGCTATTTAGGGTTTAGGGGAACCGCAAAGACATGTAGGGATTACAAAAAGGTGATGGGGGCTCACTTGGTAGTTTCCCTGAATAAGGGGACCCCAATGTAGATAATCAAATACTATAATCTTTATTATGGAGACCCCGAAAAAGGGACCCCTGGGAAACCCTAACCCCCCCTATATAACCCCTAGTTGTAGGAAACCCTACACCCTACATAAACTCCATATAAACCTCCACTTATCGAGTCCCATAGGGATGATTTTGAAGACCGCCGCGTGTGCGCGCCTGGAAGACCTACCTTTCAGGTAATAAACAGTATAGGGTTTAGAAGTTTGGGGTTTAGGGGCTTAGGGGCTTAGGGCTGAAGAGCTTAAGAATGCATATATGAGCTATAGTCTAAGCTCCTAGTCTCCCTTAGTTGCCCTGAGAATGGTCCCCTATACAATGCCCTACATATCCCCCTCAAAAAGTTGAGACTTTAGCTCGTATGAAGTTTCCCAAATTAGCGCTGCAGTACCTGTTTTGGGGTCCCTATAATAGTATAGCATTTTGGGGTCTATATTGGGATCCCCCTATTTGGGGAAATTACCAGATTGCGATTTTTGGGACCGACTGTAGAAGAGTATGTAGAGATGCTGCAGGCACTCTGCGAAGACTGTGGCAAGGTCTGCTGTGGATGATAGAAACTCTTGACAAGTAAGCGCCTGGTTGTAGGTAGCCGACATTACCTCTGACGAAGGTGACGAGCGTTGACAAAGGTCTAGACATCGAGGACAGGCGGACGGGAGGGAGCGCGCGGCGAGGTTCGTTAACTGGGAATGAGACTCACAAAACATTTGCCACCCTCTCATGGCAAGTTGTGATGATGCATGCCGCAGGGAAACAAAACAAGGCTGACAGTGAGGGGTGTGAGACATGGCGAAGCCTTGGCAAAAACAAACAGAAACCCATAGGCAAAAAGAAAGGCCATAATATATAAGGGTTTCCCAAAATTAGGGGTACCCTTTTGGGGGTCCCCATAATAAGGATTATAGTATTTTGGGGTCTATATTGGGGTCCCCCTATTTTGGGAAACTACCATATCTTAAAACACAGCCAGACAGAAAGGCCTAAACCCTAAACCCTAAACCCTAAACCCTAAATCCTAAACCCTAACAAATGGTCAAAACCTCCAAGATCCTTGCCGGGCGCCACGTTAAACTTTGGACCTACATGAGCCATTGTCTAAACTCCTAGTATCCCCCTTAATAAGCCCTATAGTAGTCCCATATATAATCCCCTATATAACCCCCTTTAAGGAGTTTAGACAATGGCTCACATGGGAGGTTGTGGACATGTGGTCTGCTTTAACGGTCTGGGGGTGCAGGTGTGGATCTTTCTTGGGGGGTTTAAGGTTTAGTTGGGGTGGAGGGGATATCTGGTCTAAACCCTAAACCCGGGATTCCTGTAAAGAAACCTATCCGACATAGTTGTGCGCAAGGTGGGGTCCGACCTGAGAAATCATATCATTATATATAAATATATATGTGTGTGGGCATGTGCATATATGTATAGATATATACAAATGTGTTTGTTTATACTTACGTGTCTATATTAACGGTATATGGATCATATAAGGATCTACATGACATGGCAGATATGGGGGTATATGGCTATTGATGGACGGAACCCTGCATAACCTTCTGTGTATACTGTCGTCCCATATCATTCCAACGTGTCCAGGTATGTCGACGATCGTGCAGGATTCGGGTCAGTCAACAGTTGGATTCGGGACCCTAACCGCTGCAAACCCCAAACCCTCACTTGCGGCTCGGGTCTGGAGCTTGGTTTGAGGGGCTGAGGGTATGGCTTGGGATGTAGATTGGGGGTTTCGCCCCATCGCTGGAAGCAAGCTTCACCCGAGCGGTCGCTTCACAACTTACTTACAGCCATTTTTGGATGGGGTTAACTTGCTCGTTGCCCTACATATGGGCCGGTTCGCAGAAAGCAATTATAGAATTCTCAACAAGGCGCCTGCAGCCGCCCCAATATGCCCGTAGCCGTCATGTATTCCTAGGATCCCGCAGGACCACCCCCATCCTGACAAACCCTTTGCGCATCTGGGCACGCACACAGCCTTAACCCCAGATCCTGTACGCCACCTTAACCCCTGCATAACGACCCACGCCTTGTTCGGCCATGGCAGCTCCCGCCAGACTGTCGAAACCAAAAGTAACTTGAAAGCCTCTAAGTGCTTAGGCCCAAGTTGCTGGCGCAGCAACACTTTCCCGTGTGCGCTTGTGTGCATTGCTCAGCTGAATGACTGCAGATGATGTGGCACTTGAAAAGGGTACATCATTCTTCCTCAGTTACTTAGACTGCACATCTCACCAGACAAAAGTCTCCCCACTGAACCGAGACCCAAAGGTGCAGACAAGTGCGGCGGTTTGAGGGATTGTATGGGGGTCAGGACTACCATTGGAATTGCGGGTCTCGGGCTTAGGCTTGCAGGGAGAGATCTGCAACCATTGACAAACACGGAAAGGATGCTGGAGGCGATGATCACCATAGCCAGCAACTACTCAAATTGCCGCTAACCATCCTAGACATGTTCTAGGACCCTCTGTGGAGAAATAAGCTGCTGTCTCATGGGGCACCCCCTAGAACAACTATCTCAATGGCAGTTTCCCTTGAATAGGGGCAGGGGGACCCCAGTATAGCCGTCAGAATACTACAATCCTTGTGATGTGGACCCCCAAAATAACTACACCTAATTTTGAAAGCCCCCGAACGTCTCCGAGGCATCGGGGCCATACTTGCGATCTGAGAGCCAGGGTGAGAGCTAGGATTTGGTTTTGCATTTAACCACTCTCTCCAAAGATTTCATGACTTCATCCCTTCAGGGGGCTTGAGGATTCGAAGTTCAACAGTACGGAGACGAGATGGCAAGGAATTGACCCAACACTTTGCCTGCAAAGTTGTTTCGAAAGCTACCATCCATCTGACCATTGTCGGAGCTGTGACACATACTCGGTTCTTCTCGGTAGACCCATTGGACAGGACGAACCCTTCAGGAAGCACACCTTTGTGGTGAGAAGTGGTACATCGCCTCCCCGTTTCCACCCCACTCGAGAAGAAAGCCTAGACAACTATCCCCCCCGAATAAGCAGGCGAATCAGTGAATCATGTGGAAGACGTTAGGGTACTAGCTTACAGTATCTGGATTAAGCAAGCCGAGTCAAAGACTGACAAACACCGATGGAAGTCTGATTTTCCGTACATCATTACTTCGTCCAACATTTTGCTGAAGATCTACTGACAGCCACCAGGACTACTGCGTAGCTACTACTACTCCTCCTCTGCCTGCTGCTCTTACTTGTTGGTTACCGTTGCTCTCGCCTTTTGTGCTTCCCCTACGACAGCAACTACATCCAACCCCTCCTCTCCTGCTACTGCTACCGCAAACATACCCAAGCTCTTAACCCTCCATCTCTAACCCTGAGCCCTAACCCAGACCTTTCGGCTGCCGTTATTTGAACTCGCGCCCTCCTGCCCTCATTGCAAAACCTTCACCTCCCCAACTGGGAGTTGCGATGATCCCTAGGTTTAGGGTTTAGGGTTTAGGGAGGACCCCGCAAATTCTCTTAGAGTCCGGATGTATCCTGGGGGTCCCCTTTTGAGCCACCCAACTCCCTGCATCCCTAAACCCTAAACCATAATTAATCCCTAAACCTAAACCATGGTAATCCCTAAACCCTAGACCCTGAAGCCCAGTTAATCGCTAAATCCTAAACCATACTAAATCCCTGAACCCTAAACCCTAAAGCATAATTTACCCCTAAACCCTCCTAAACCCTAAACCCTAATCCCCAAACCCCAAGCCCTTAACAGAAGGTCGGAAGGGGGCCAGGTCCCCGGACTGGCTCGGGCATCACGTTTGTCACTTCGGTGAACTCCTGGATACATAGGGGCCATATGGAGTATAGGGTTTAGGGCTTAGGGCTTATAGGGAATAAATAGGGCATATCTAGGCCCCAATAATGGAGAATGAAACGGAAAAAGAAAACTGAATGTGGAATGGAAGCTGCGACTTAGGATCTAGGGTATAATACATAAACATATATATATATAAGTTTCTCAAAACCGGGACTTAGGGACCCTACAAATATGTGGGATAATACGGGATTATGGTCCTTATCGAGGCTTATGTGCGGGATATAGACAGGTATAGACTCAGATACAGATGTTCGTTTATGTAGGTTCAGGACTTGGCGTGCAGGGCTGGGCTATGGAGTGGCTGATACCCTTCAGAGGCGCTCAATATCACATGCGGCGTAATCCAAGATGCTCCGAGTGCCCTCCTGAGCGCAGCTTAAACAACCCCTCTCTTTTCCCTGGTCTGATAAGAATGTAGACTTGAAAGGTAAAAACTTTATCACGGCCAAAGATAACAAAAAGGTTAGAGGCCCATGCTTTTGACCTTGGACTCAGATGGGGGAGAGTGGAAAGACCCTGATGCAAGAACGGTAAGTCCCTAAAAATCTCCAACACTACGGAAGTCTGGGCTGCTGCAGGAATTACTATCATAAGGAAACCCTCTTGTTTGATATAAACCCAAATTTGGGTGATTCGACTTAACTTCCTTAACACCATGCCGGTAGTTTCCATGCTCTTTTAGTTCCGCTTTCTGTTCAAATCTTTCCTTCCTTGCAAACCAGAGGCCTACCTGACCTCAGATTCCTTCCATCACCCAACGCTAATCTCAACCTGGTCGGACCCAGGTAGGTAAGTTGTTTAGGGTTTAGGGGGTAGGCATGAAGGCCAAGGTTATATCCGTACAGCAGTTCCATGGGATATTGCCTGGCTAGAACCTGGGCTTTTTTCTATCTCTCCTTCTACCCCCTTTAGAGTCTAGGGTTTAGGGTTTCAGGTTTAGGGCCCTCTTGCATTCTGGAGTTTGGGATTTGGAAGGGTACTATCAGGAATGTTTGCTTGGGCAGAAGTGTGCACATGAATGGCATGATGTGGCAGGCTTGGGACTTATCCTGGACCCTAAACCCTAAGACCCTAAACCCTAAACCCCTGAATTGCAGCCACTCATCTAGGCCAAACCTTCCCTCGGGCTCCTTAAGATGCCTTATGCGTCAAGGAGAACTTGAAGGTGAAGGATCCGCTCTAAACCCCTAAACCCTGAACCCTATAGACCTCTAAGCCAGAAACCCTTACTCCTAAATAAAGGTATACTCGGCAATATGTAGGAGACCTTTGGGCTTTTAAGTCGTGTACCAGGCTCCCGCTTGCCAACTCGAGTGTTGTAGCTTCCAAACGGGAGAAATGCATATGGGTTTCCTCACAAAGGGATATATATAGGGATTTATCTAGGGATTTACAGGAATGAAGGAACCAAAGAGGTACCTTTTTTTGGGGCCCCCATGATAAGGATTAATTATGACTTTAATATATTGAGGTCCCCCTATTGAGGGAAGCTAGCACATGTATGTATGTATGTATGTATATACATATATATGCGCATATATCATATATGCCACCCCATCTACCCTCTTTTGGTCATGGAGCGCGCCATTACTTGCAGTTAAGGCAAAGCATAAATGCCTAATGCCGCACTGGAGAAGTTCACCTTTTAAGCTCAGTTGTCTTTCTATCCTGTCTATCCTCATAGGGGAGAGGAAAACGAGCCACCGTCCATCCCGATTATGTTCCAATTTTTTTATATGGAGGAGAGAGTTGAAGCTCTGATTCATTCTGCTGAATTTCTAGATGAGCTACAGTCAAAACCCAGGTAATAATGGATATGAGATCCTTATTAGGGACTATATTACGGACTAGACTATACTACAAGAAGGACCCCTATGTCCACTGCTGAAGGTCCCTCAATAACGCTACTATTGACAGCAGCTCATATGAAGATCAAGAGAAGCATTCGGGCTTTTCAGGGTTTAGGGTTTGGGTTTCTCTTGTATCTGCTTTGCGGAGAAAAGAGAAGGTAGCCCCTTCTTTCATAAAGAGGTTTCGTTCTGCAAGTGCCTAGCTTGTGAGTTTCTGCTTGCCCCTGGGTGTACAATAGAACCCATCGCTGTACTCTAGTTAACACACACTGTTCCTAGAAAGCCCCGTTCGCTGTAATGCGGCTTTCTTTCGCTTCCGGACCTTCATAATGAGGTTTGTCAAACAAAAACCCTTAATCTCTCGCCTCCAAGCATAATACAGAAAGCAATTCCTCAAAAATTGGAATTTTCACAAGGCTGCTTGCAGGGATCCACCACAAGTTTCATCCCTAGTAAATCCTAGTAGGATCAAAACAAGGACGCTAGCACGGGAGAGGTTCACATTCCTCTTAGAAACGTCCTATGGGGAAAGCTAGCAAATACTGCCAATAAGTATTCCTGATCGCGTTCTGTTTCTAATTATCAGGGTTGTTTCCGGTAGTTTTGAAATTAAAAGAGGCTTGCGTCAGATTTTGTATGCTGATGGCCTCTGGTTTATGAAACGAGTCCATGGTGATCCGTCCTTCATAGGCTACACAGCGATCGGCATACATGATGTAGAGTGTTATGAATATGGGCTATACAGGCTGTTCGTGGGGATCGGATAAAGAGCTTATAAGACGTACACGGACCACATAGGAAGTCCGTGAATATTCACACGGAGCTTCTTAGGAACATCTCTTGCGAATCCTTATGGGGGAACGTCATTTTGGGATCCTAATTTTTATCAGAAAGCCCTATAAGAGCTAGAGTCTAAACTCCTGGTATGCCCCTTAATAACCCCGATAAGACTCTCCTGTATAATCCCCTATATAAAGTCCCTTTAGAGTTTAGACTATAGCTCATCTGAGGAGTCTCATTACTTGTTCCTGCTTAAAGTTTCAAGGTGCTGCATTTCTCCGCGTCCAACATGTGCAAAAAGTCCGGACGTGTATTACTGAGTATTCCCTAAATTTGAGAAAGTCACAATTTTCGGCTGGTACTTCGGAAACTTCCGTTGTAATGGAGTCAGTACGTCCATAATCCCAGCATTCCAGTAGTAATCCCCAAATTCAAAATTAAAATTGTCTAGTCCAAAAATCACAACTCTCAAAGACTCCAAAATTGCGGTACTTGGACTTTTGGAAAATTTGACCTGTCGAGAAACAGGCATGTCAGACTTCGGAATGAAAAGTTTTGGAATTTGGGAATTCTAGAACTTGTTCAAATTAAGGAAGTATTCGTATCAGTCATTTGTCACGAAAACACAGAATTTTGGAATGAAGGGAAGTAAAGACATTCAGCCTGCAGCATAACAAAGTAGGAATAGACATGTTATGACAGCCTGCGTGTTGGGCGCAGAGGACAAAAACTACCTCACCTAGCCCTGCAAAATACAAAAAACTAACAGGTTCCTTGGGTCAATCCCCCACCCAGNNTGGGTACCACAAGGTACTATTGTAGGTATATTAAGGTCCTATTAACTCCATATTAAGGAGCCATTACTATAGGGGGGATTGACCTAACAAGTTCCACAAAGAACTCGAAGTTTGGCATGTCCAGGCCCTAAACCCACAACCTTACCCAGGTGCGGTTTAGGGTTTAGGGTTTAGGGTTTAGGAGGTACCTGATCAGATGGGGTTCCCACAGGGGGGTGGGCACCACGTAAACAAATACATAAGCACTGTTTGAGCTGCAGCAATCCGAGACCAAAACCGTAGTCCCTGAGCCCCAGACCCCCAACGCCATAAATCAGATAATCCTTCCACCACAAATCCCCAACCTAAACCTCTATCCTTATGCCCGAATTAACCCTGAACCCTTTCAACCCAGACTCTGGTCCACGGTGAACCCTAAACCCCAAACCTACATCTGCGCCCCCAATCCAGCACTGATGCTCAGCCCTCATCCCTGATTGCGATGATTCACACTGTAGCCCTTAAATATGACCCGCAACTTTTGAAAATGCCATTTGCTGAGGTACTGAGGCCATTCCCCCCAATAGCAGTAGCTCCTGAATATGGAGTTAGAAGGGCCTTACTAGTCCCATATGGTACCCCTTCCTGGGTGGGGGATTGACCCAGTGAGGTACTATTTAAAACAAGAATGCTCAATTTTATGCTAGGTTGGAATCAAATGTACACAACACTGTCAAACGCAGCTCAACGATATCGTAGCTGGCACATGGTGGTCTCCACTCAACGTAGTAAGCCTCCAAACCTAACCCTAAAAATACTAAATCCCTGAACCCTGAACCCCTAAACCCTAAACTACCCTAAACCCTAAACCCTAAACTACCCTAAACCCTAAAGTACCCTAAACCCTAAACTACCCTAAACCCTAAACCCTAAACCACTAAAGCCCTAAAGCCCTAAACCTCCAACAGGCTCTGCGGGCCTCAGGCTCCCAAGGCTCCTCCTGGACTGAGCCTTCCTCCGGAGCCTCCCGCAAGCTGCTGAAGTTTAGGGTTTAGGGTTTAGGGTTTAGGGTTTGGGATGCTTTCATTATAGGGTGAAGGGTTAAGGATTTTGGGATCAAGGGTTTTAGGGTTTAGGGTTAAGGGCTTTAGGGTGCTTAGGGTCTGGGTTGCTGCCTAAGGAACAGAACATTAAGGAACTTAATTTGAGTCGCCATACTACTATGGATATTGAGTAAACAATGAGGTTTGATTATGACAGCAAATCGATTGAAGCTCCTCAACAGCAACCCAGAAATTGCATGACCTTAATTAGTGTGCTTGAATACCATAATTCCCAAGGGCTAAGGTACTTGGGTTAAGTACGGAGTTTTGATTCATGGCTTCCACAAGTGGACATCCCTTATGTGCATTCAACAACATGCCGAAGGAAACATATAAACATATGCGAAGACCTGCTTAAAATATCCTACCTCATACATCTCAAGCCAAAGTCTGACCTCCCAGCATTCCAGTGCTTACAAGCCGCTCCTTCGACGTTTAGGGTCGGAGGATGTTTCAGGCTTAGGCATGAAGAGTCAAAAAAACGATTCCAAAAAATTGTAACAACTTAATAGGCGCAGCAATAGTAATCATAGTAGCATTAATACAACAAATAAAATCATGATTCAGGGGCTACAATACGGTTTAGGATTGCGGGTTGCGTGTGAGGTTTGGAGCTATGTTGTTGCGTGAGGAGGGCTTCGTTCATGCTTGTGGAGGAACTCCAGGTCAGGGTAACGGACGAGACCAAGCAACTTGCATAAGCTCTTGGGCCTTAAAACCTGCACCGGCGGCTCAGCACGAACGTTAATCTCCTCCCCCGGATATTACATCCCCACCCCCCCTAACAATAGATACTCCTAATATGTTACAAAATACCACAGTGGGGAATAGTTAATATGGGGGGGGTGGGGGTTTAATATTAGTGGGAATGGATGATTAAAGTTGATGTAGAAAGCTTTCTGAAGAAAAGTCTTCCCCTTCGCGCAACCCATGAACAGCCTGCGCTGGTGTCATGCCCTGCCCATACGGTAAAACGCTCCACTCCTTGATGACACCTCCCTTTGATGTAACCGCTGTCCAATCGCGGAAATCAACATTTTTTGACACTAAACGTAGCTAGGCAAAGGGAGTATTGCCAGAATATGGAACTCAACTCCACACTCCTATAGTCCAACCCCTGCCCCTTCATACTCTATAAGCCTTTACACCCTAACTCCCCTGGAGATGTTCAGCTTGACAATGGGAATCCCTGCCTCTGAAAGATTTTGAGTATGCTCTGCAGCCAGGTTCTTTAAGAAGCTATCGGCCGCCTCCTCGGTTTGAGTAGAGTAGGTTTCTGGGGTGTACGCTGGAATTTTGAGGGAACCCAGGGTTTTCTTAAAGGGTTTGTCCTATCTGAGGACCCGGGGTTTACCTGATGAAGTTCGGGGTTGAAGCATTTGGGTTAAAGGACTTGAGGCATTTTCATAATGGGTTTGTTGGATGTCGGCCTTCAGGGTCAAGCAGCAGGGGATTTTGGGCCTAGAGAGTTTGGGCACCAGATTTTGGGGGTTGGGTGGTTGGCGGTGGCGGCGGCGGTGGTGGGGGGAGCGGCGGCGGAGGTGGTGGCGGCAGTGGTGTTGGTGTTAGCCTTGGCATTGGCATTGGCGTTGGCGTGGACGGCAGCGGCGACGGTAGCGGTGGCGGCGGTGGTGATGCGGGTGGCGGTGGTGGCGGTGGTGGTGCTGGCGGCGGCGGTGGTGGTGTTGGCGGCGGTGGTAGCGGCCGCACCACCCCATGTGAAATGCAGGGCTCAAATGAACATAGCGAAAGCGGAGGCCAAAGTCAGACATTTCAGGCATGTAATTTTACCCCCCTTTCCAATGCGAAACTTGCATAGGCCTTCCTAGAAGCGTCTACCTTGCGACGGAGGTTTGTCCCTGTGTCCAGCATAAACATACTACGTTACATATTGGGTTAGGCCCCGACCCGGTGATAGTGGTAGCAGAGGAATACATAATGCGACCCCTAGGGAATGGCAATAGAAGCTCTCCGCAGGGCCGACGCACATCCGAAGACTACGATTGCTTCAGTACGGTGATTTTCTTAGCAGATTGACATGCGAATACCAAACTCGCTTGTGGTCACAATCAGCGGGCGGGGGCTTAACCGGGTGAAAGGGAAAGCTGCTGTTACGGCTGTCATCAACTTCTGGAAGCATGTTGCAGTCAAGGGAGCCTTTCTTGAGTTTTATGCTTGTAGAGTCTCTAGGGTAGCACTGCTGGGGATGGAGTGCGGTGCGCCATGGGGCCTGGGAATTTTAGTGAGTGCATGGAAAGCCACCAACAAAACACAAAAAAGAAATCCTACATAGTCTTGGGATAGCTTGCCCCGTAGCCTCCTTTCTTTCATAGTCACGTGCGGATTGAAATCCGCTGCAACGCTACTCCGCAAGTCTCCCCGCGAGCTCCTCTCACTTCCTGTCCAGTAGCAAGCCCCAAAATGTCCAACCTGCAACTATATAAGGATAATGGAAAAGAAAATGGAAACTACTGTAATATTGGGACTATATAGGGGTATATAGGGATAATGGAAAAGAAAATGGAAACTACTATTATTACTTAGGAGGACCCCCCACCCTGTAATAGTGGTATAATAGGAATATAAGAGGACCCTACTATAATCCCTATTATCCCCTATAGTCACTATTAGTGGGTGGGGGGTCCTCCTAAGCCACCTACGGTGAATTGCTTGCTGTGCTGAGGTCGGTGCCGGAGAGGGCACAATCGTCTGAGGGAATGGGGCTGGCAGCATTCGCTGCACCACTTGCACAAGACCTTAGCATCATGCAAGGCAAGATAAGCGCAGGACTTACCCTGGAGGACAAGGCATGTAGAGGGGGCTACAAATGGACACTAACACATGAAGCACAAACATCCTTAAGCAGAAGAACAATGAGCGATCCAGCAAACACGATCTCTCATCTCCGCTCTCTCTCATTCAGTGGACATGTCGGGATTTGAGTTGGTGCTGAGGTCTGTCTGGGTTCAAACACCATCGTGCAATTGGGGTCGCGTGTCCCTACAGATGATGTGTCCAAAAGTGGGGCTCCGTCACCCTAAACCCTAAACCCTAAGGTATGACTACATGGTGAAAACCCCCAAATTGCCCTGTTGCCAGAGGCTTCCCAAACACCCTAGACAACCTAAACCCTACAAGCCCCATAAACCCTTTAAACCCCATGAAGCCTAAACCGTTCAAAACCTACAAAAAGCCTATCAAGCCTGCAGACCCTAAACCCTACAAACCCTGGACCCTTTAAACCCCAAGCCACCCCTGGCCATAAGACATGGGTGTTTCTACCAAGAAGATAATTTGTGGGGCTCTAAGGACACAGTGGAGATATAGGGATATAGGGTTAAAGGGCTATATGTACGGTTATATAAGGGTCCTCTCCACTAATGACCCCCAAGTGGGGTTATGTTTTTTGGAAGGTCTCCTGAGGTTTGGGTTTAGGGTTTAGGGCTTGCTCAAACCCTCAACCCGCCAAACGATTTATTAGGCGTCAACCCTTCAGAAGCTAAACCTTCACGGAGGAATGGGAGAGTTCCAGGGTGAGCAACTCTTCGGGTTCAGGATCTAGGGAATGGCTTGCATGTCAAACCAAATCAGGGGTTAGGATTAAAGGTTTAGGATTTAGGGTTTGGGATTTAGGATTTAGGGTTTCAGGTTTAGGTTACTGTCATTCGGTCAGCGGAGAGGAAAGCAAGACTGGTAGGGCTTGGGGCTTTGAGGTAACAGGTTTCGGATTTGATAGTTTTCATGAACAGGCATATCCCTGTTTATACCCAAGAAACTATGACCCTTATCATAAGAACCTCCCCATAAGGGACCTCCCCCAATCTTTGGAAGTCCTACACCTTAAATGTTCACACCCATATAAATATATATATATATGTATTCCTTGATACCTTTCATGAAACGAATAACACTCTTGTACTGAACCACTTAAACCCCAAACCCTGAATTTCGGGATGGGGTCTGGGAATTCCAAAAACTCCAGTGCTGCGAGAGAAGCTCAGAAGAGCCCGCCCCAGGAAAGTGCTCGCCACCTGGTTCTCCACTGAACATAAATTAGCGTCCCCCTGAAGTAGATATAGGGTTTAGGGTTTAGGGTATAGTCCCCCTTAAGCATTGAGGGTTTAGGGTATAATCCTCCGTAAGTATTTAGAAAATGAGATACACAAAGATCTTAATATGATTTCGGGCAATTCTATGTTGTATCGACTAAAGGGGGACTATAACATCTAATGTTGACCTAAGGGTTCGGGATTCAGTCGCTGCTATGCGCCCCTGGTGTGCTCCTTCACCCAGGAGTCATCATGTACCTTCTACGTACCCTAGTACACCTCACCAGCCCAATTACGGGCCCATTTTAGGACCGTCAATGACACCAAATGCTCCGCCTTGAGGGGTTCAGGACTTCAGGATTATGGGTATAGGGGTTAGGAGTTGGGTGAAGCGTCTAAAGGAATAGGGGTTCAGGAGTTGAGGCTTTGAAGTTTGGGGTTTAGAGTAAAGAGGTGTTCATAAGATGCTTTGGGCCATTGTTACGCCCATTTTCATCCACATGCACAATGTAATTACTTGCTCTAGCAGCAGTTACGCCCTAGTATAAACGTAAAAGCAGCACAAAATGCATTAAAACGCGGTAGCAGCTGTGACACAAATGTAGTAGCAGCTGTAACAAAGGTAGAAATTCTACGTCTGATTTCTCATGTTCAAGACACACCCGCATAAGCTATCAAGTAAGCCATTGCGCAAGCCCAAGAGGTAATTGTATTGCACAGGCCGGCAAAAAGTAATAACACCACACCCTTCATGGAAGTATACTATACAGTGCAAACACACATCAGAAGTATCACCCCAGGGCTCCACATAGCCCAATGTATCAACTGGGTTGCTGTTAAGGAATTTAAATTAAGTTACTATATTGGGGAAACCCTATTATTTACTATATATACCCATTATGGTAACTTAATTTAAATTCCTTAACAGCAACCCAGTCAATGTAGGAACTGCTTTAGGGCCCGATGTAGGCACCATTTATAGATCTAAAGCCTGGCGGGTCCTTAAGGAACCCGCCGGAAAGCATGGCCCCACCAGCAGACATGACGTACAGCACTTAGGACACAGGCTGTAGTATGGAGAAACCACATGAGAGTCATCATCATCATCATCATCATCATCACATCAAGGCCAGCATCATCAGCACCACCATAAACAAAACTGTTATAGAGATTAAGATGACTATTATCACTACAGATGTCGCGATTATTCATATTTTATGACCATCATCATTATCGTTAATTACTCTCATTACTACTGTCATTAGTACGAATTAATATTTCTGCTAATGTTACTATTATCATTAGATCATTATCGACCGAGTACTGAAGGTCCCCAATCCGGCTAAACATGACATGAGGAAATATGTCATGCTTAACATTGTTAGAAACCCGCTAGTAATGTTATCAGTAACATTCTCAGCAATGTTAATATTATTCGTAGTGTTAGTAATAGAATTTCTCGTAATAGTTTCAGCACCGAACGTGTTGTTTAGACCCAGGGCTGAAGCAGAAGCGCATGCAAGGAAATTTGGCTTAGTTTCGGACACGTCAAGAGGTTGAAGTAATGCAGAAAACCCAGAAAACCAGGGAAGTGGACGGAAATCAGGATAGATAACAGATGGGGCAACAACCGGAACTGAAAAAACACTGGCAATTGCGGTAATTTGCGGTGGTTTCTCAACCAAGAAGAGCTGAACTGTGCAAAAGGGCTGGGTTCCGTATGGCCCCGCCTAGAACTAAATCCCTATGTACCCCTATAGAAGCCTTGTTTCCATTTCATCACCCACTTCATTTTCCATTTTCCCTGTTGGGGTAATATCCCCTAAGCCTGAATCTCCAGGGTAAGCAGCGCAAGGTTTTTGACCAACGCGAGGCCACACCGCCGATCACATAGATCTACTTGGAGGGTCTCGTGGGAAACTTAGCAAGTATACCTAGTTATCCCATTTTCTCTCTCGCATACTCATGAGTTTAATTATGCCATTGTTAACCCTTACTAAGCCCACCTGACCCTCCAATTAAAGGACCCAACGCATCAGAAGCCCTGTGTTTGCCGCCTCTCGTGAAGGCAGCAGGCTCAACACAGATGGCTTTCTGGATCTTTGGGCGGTCCGAGCTTAAAACACTCACCGTAAAACACTGGGACGACGTGATGCTCAGCTGCGAAACCAAATGTGGAGGGATGAGAATTAAAGGAGGAAAGAGCTATAGTAACAATAGCAGCAATGAGTGGGAACAATGACAATCGTCATAGATTTTGGGGAACCTAAGTGGTAACAGATTACATGCGCCCACCGTGTCAGCTTCAACTGTGCGCCCCACGGTCCCCAGCTTTCACATGCAGCAGGAGACTCAAGGGTTCCAAGGATTTCTTGATCTTGACGTCCCTAGCTCCCCCCCTACCACCAAAGAAGGGGAGCTAGAATTTCAAGCAACCCCCCATTGGTTCTGAATCAATAGTGTAAAAAGGAGCACGCATTTGAAATGATAGGGCTGAAGCATGAAAGACTTTTGCGAGTCCCGGAAAGGAGCATCAATGCGAAAACCCAGAACCAAAGTCTTACAAAGGGGTTCTGCGGATCAGAATCGGGCCATATAGGGGAGGACTATGTCAGACCCATGGTTTTTATATAAGGTCCCCCAAATTGGACACCAAATATATATACACTCACCAATATTCCTAGGGAACCCTATATACACTCACCAAAGACCATAATAAAAACCCTACTTCATATAGGGTTCTATATGTAAGTGTTATCAAGGAGCTCTACAGGGATTATGTGCGGGTTCTATAGGGGTTATATTGGGATTTTATGACGGCTACATATGGATTTAAGGCTATGTTGGGGTTCTCTATAAACCATACCAAAAAGCTTGACAGGACGTCGAGAAGTTCGCTCGCTGTTCCCGGAGTTGTGGGTACTCCTGTTGAGTCATGTACACCAACGTAATCCACACCTCCAAGAAAAAACTTCTTGCGGAGCACTTTGCATCCGCTTGTACAACTTGATGGCAGGAATCTTGAACCACGCCCAGCTCAGGATTGGGATTTCAGGTTATGCTTGTTGTGATTGCTGCGGCGACTCTTTCATGTTTAGCGCATGAGTACCTGATCAACATACATCAAACTGGAAGATCTTTTCGGAGCTTTCCTTTGATATCAGGAGCTTCACCCAGGCCATAGCAAATGCGGCAGATTCAGGAAACCTTGCACCATGAAGGGCTCTTCCAATACTGTGATGCCATGGTATAGGGTATAAGGTGGTGCAAGGTTTCCATCGCCGTGTGGACACAATCACCTTAAGTGTGTCAAGACCACTTCAAAGGGGGGTTGTTCGTGGTTATCAGCAACATCTACAAACGAGACCCTCCTGGGATGGCTTCCACCTACCTACACCCCTTGCTGCTGCTGGAAACACGTGATGCTTGGCTGAAGTGCTACTCAAAATTCCATACTTTTACTTCCGACCCAGCTGAACCCTCCTTTTAAGAGCTGCACGGCGCTGATCCTCTGGCAACACGTACTGGTGGTTAGTAGAGAATGGAGGAAGGCCGGTAATAGTCACTATATCAGCTAGAGTCTAAACTTCTGGTATCCCCTTAGTAATGGTAATACTCCCCTAAATAATCCCCTAGAATTATAACCCCTCTTAAGGGGTTCCCTTCCTTTGTTCCCTACTGCGTAATGGTTACCAACCACCAGTACAAACAGGCGCGATCGGGAGCATCATGAAGCAAAATCGATCGCAGCCCGGGCAAGATTGCCGGGAAACCAGAAACGCGGGGGTTTCTCTAAAAGGGGGTAGGAATCCTCCCAGACCATGGGGATATCTTCGTTTTTTAGACATTTAAGGGGTTCCTATCAGGAAATAGATATGTTTCAAACTTCGAAGGCTTGAATGATGATACTCTCAGCTTTGTGTAAAATCACATGGAATGGGCAACCCCCGTTGGGACGTATGCCTATGTGTCCGAGCCAGGCGATCAGAGCTTGTTCGTTTGCAGAATTGAGGAAGAATTCTTATGGCACAGGCTATGCTAAATACCCTCCAGGAAGTAGCACCTTGAGTAATAAGAATAGGGACAGAAGTACCAGCAACAGCATGAATACTACTACTAGTAGCAGTGGTCGTCGTCATCATCATCATCATCGTCGTCTCCTCCTCCTCCTCCTCCTCACCCTCCCCCTCCTCATCCTCCTTTTGTCAGCCTTGTCACCGTGGTTATCATCGGGAAAGGTGACCGTCGCAGCATTTGGCCACACAGCAGGACGATGAGCAATGCAACGGCCACGACATGCATGCTTGACACGCACCAGAGCTGTCAAAATGAGGATCCCTATATGACTGAATAGTTCTTCCCTCCTGCATCAGTAAAGGATATCTTTGGGGGGCCTCTCAGTTTTTGGATGACATTCAACAACATGATCACACAACTTCCGAACAGACCTTACGACATCTTAAGACTGCTTCAGGCAATACAGAGCAGACTCTCACGAGGAAATCCATGGGGTGCTGCTGAAACCGGGGTTCATATAGCATTCCAATCTACAGAGCAGACCTTGTACTACTGCGAAGCTGTGGCCATAAATCAACATGCTGTCACCATGACGGCGAGCAGTCATGGCAACACGGCACCCTTGCTTAGCACTTTTGTAGTAAGCTTGCGGATACGCCGTTTGTGAGATTTGCGCTCGCTCCCTGATTAACAAAGAAAGCCTGGAACGTGCCTTGCGTCTTGAAATATGTCGCACATGCGTCACTTCAGCTTCCACAAGTCTCTGATCAAACCTGCAGACATTAACTGGCCAACCAGCGTGCTGCAACGGGGCTGTAGACACACCTCCAACCCATTCTGTTGGGAGAAGAAGGTCACTCTCACCCGCAGACATGAAAACTGTTACCCGGCTGGACAAGCTTGGAGCTTCAGGGCTACTGGCTCATTCCCCGGATTCTTGAAGACCACGTGGGAAGTCCACGCGGACTAAGCAAGGGAGCGAAGAGGAACAAGTAAGCTATAGCCCCACCCACATCACCCATAAGCCTTTCAAACGTCTTTTAGGGTTTAGGGTTTAGATCAAAGCGAGGAGAATGCGGGCATAAGTGAAGCTCTTAAAGCCTGTCCAGGGATGCAGTCGCTCCTGCTAAGATATGCCAACGCAAATCCTTTGCAGGAGCCCATTACAAATCCTCTGGGCCTGCAAAAATCCAAGCAAGTCAGAAGGTTCATAGGGTTCATAGGGTACTTTATTTAGGGGTTGAGGGGTGGTATATAGGGCCCTAGCGTAACAAGGAGGACAACTATACTTCTGATCAAAATCAAGGCCTTGTTGCCCGACTGTGAGCTTCCCACGAACCTCGAAGCCTAAACCCGTGAACCCTAAATCCTAAACCCTTAACCCTTAACCTTGAATCCTAAACCCTTAACCCTAAACCTTAAATCCTAAACCCTTAAACCCTAAACCTTCAATCCTAAACCCTTAACCCTAAACCTTAAATCTTAAACCCTTAAACCTAAACCTTAAATCCTAAACCCTTAAACCCTAAACCTTAAATCCTAAACCCTTAAACCCCAAAGACTGAACCCTTAGCTTATCAAGCTCCGGCTTTGAGAATTTTGACTCCACGTAGCTGCAAGCTGTGCATCCCCTGCATTAATATCACATCTATGGCAACTTGGGACGTTTAAAGGGATTATAGAGGGATATATAGGGGTATTGAGACGACATACAATAGCGCGAGAGATATGTATATATATGGGGTTTAGGATTTAGGGATTAGGGTTTCCCAAATTTAGGGACCCCCTGTGGTCCCCAGAATAAGGCTACTACTAGCTTGGGCCATGTTGGAGTCCTCCTATTTATGGAGATTGCCCATTTGTCTGGGGCCTTGCAAGGCTTGACGTTTCGTGCACCGAGGCACCCAGCGACTGTCACACAGCCATACGGTTAAGGGTTCATGTTGCAGGCCCGCCCTAACCCAGACCCCTGATTAATAAACCCCTCCCCTTAATAGGGATTATAATAAGGATCCGAATACTTAGGACCTTAAAAGGAGCGGGTGTATTAATCATGGGTCTACATTAATGTTTCTAAACCCTAAACCCTAAACCCTAACGTTTCAAACAGAACTTCCAAAACCGTTTCATCTGCTCACATGTCCATCCACTCGTCTGGAAATCAAGGCGGCGCTTCGCGATCGTGCTCTCCAGAACCTTAGACTTAGGGTTTAGGGTTTAGGGTTTAGGGTTTAGGTGGTTTCCCAAAATTAAGGGTACCATTTTAGGGGTCCCAATAAGAAGGACTATAATACTTTTGGGTCTATATTGGGGTACCCCTGCTTGGGGAAACTACCACTTGGTGTTGGGGCTTTTAAAATCTTATGGCTACTCGCTTCACTGCCCGTGTCACTTTGGGGAGCCTACATGTTGAAAGTGACTATCAAAACTTGAAACAAGCTCCGAACCGTCTCCAGGAACATGGGGGTGCTGCTGCACGGAGGCAAGGAAAAGATCCAGCTTCTTCATGTGTTTTTCCTTGGCACGTTGTTGAGATGGCCGCTTCACTTTCCAGCCATGTGAACCTGTTTTCAACTTCAAACGTCAACCTCAGAGCAAACAAACCAACGGTCGACCACAAACCTCAAAATATCTAAGCTCAAAATTCAAACAAGCAAACGGGCTCTAAAACCCTGAGCCCTGAATGCCGAGCCCCAACCCCTACGCCTGAAACCGTAAACCCAAAACCTTAAGTGCTGAACCCCAAACGGCACACTCGGGCTTAGCCCGCGTACCTGCGCGCCGAGAAGGGCGTGAAACGTCTCAATCTCAGGGGCCCCTGAAGAGGCCCCCAGTGAAAGCCCCACTCTCGCAAGGCACCCCAAAGAAGCAGCCTCCAAGACAATTTGTAGGACCTAGCGCACCTGGCCTTTCAGGGATTTCAAGGCTTCCAACAACAATCCGAAGATTGCGGTTGAAATGTAATCTGTATAGTTGGCATAGCCACACTCAGGCCACTGCAAGCGAGGCTGTGGCATGACAATCTCTGCATTAGCCGCACATCCCAGCAAAACCCTAAGCCCTAAGCAAACCCCAGACCCTCAGCAGCCCCAGAACCAAAGCCAGAAACTGAAAGCCCTAGACCCCAACCCTCAAGGCCTAAAATACACGAAACCCAGCTTCGTGCAATCGCCGAGACGGCGCCTGGCGGACAACGCAGCCTTTCGGCACTGCCATGGTCTTCCTGGGCTTCGAGGTTAGGGGCTTAAGGGTCTACGGCTCAGGGTGCGCAGCTGAGGCTTCATTTAGGAATTTTGGGCTTCTGTTTAGGTTTTGGTTTGGTTCAGGGTCAATGCAAGCTGCTCCTAGAACCATGTTAGTCTTCTCAGGCTGTCCGTCGCATGATACAAGGCGGAAAAAGTGATTTAAACAAGGATCTCTGGGTACATTTTCTTAGGACAACATGGCGGCTATCTTACACACCTGCTACGTGGTGTTTACCATGTACACCCTACAGACCCATAGACGCCTCCTGCAGTTAAATACACTTAAGTTTCCAGTGGCGATCAGGCCTAAGTCTAAATGGGGATTTCCCAAAATCAGGGGTACTGCTTGGGTGTCCCTAGAATAAGGATGATAAGATTGTTTTTTTTTGGGGGGGGTCTATATTGGGTTTTCCTATGTAGGGAAACCACCAAATCTACAACACACATAATTAAGAGATGGCAAAAAAGTCCTGTCTACCCTCATCCGAACCCTCGCGCTCCTTATACGCTGCATAGAAATCTTGTAACTCTTGGTACCGTTAGGTTACAAATTGCATCAAGCCGTCCGAAGCGAGTTATGACCAAGAACTCATCTAACCTTCCCATATGATGATTTCTATACATTGGTGGAGATTCCCGTGTAGACACTATAACCTTTGTTATTGGACTCCCACAATGGTACACTTAAATTTTGGGAAACTTTGATATGGGCTTCTCAAAATCATGGTACCATTGGGGACGGCAGCCATGCACCTCGGATGTCGACTCAGGAAACTAAAGGCATAGCCTTGAGAAATTCGCCAGGTAGTTGCCACAAACCCTTCCATGCTTCCTACTCTTCGTAGGACGAGTTAGCAACAAAAAACAAGACATGCTCAAAAAAAGTCCGGTCGTCTTGCAGTCCCATGAGGAATCCAGCTTCAACATCTCCCAGACATCTGCACTTTGCGTTCTCATCGTCAACTCCGAAGCCTGGCTACCAAGACAGGTGATTATTCCCTCCCGCGCAGCTCCTATGCGTTCAGGGGAGCAGGGGGAATTGCAAGTATTATATCTTTGCTGGGGCTCAGGGAGTGTGCAGTAAGTACTCTCAAAATCCGTGGGTCTTGCCTTGGTACTGACACTCCGGCAGGTGCTTTCATGGGTCATTTCAGCATCATCCCAGTGAGCTTCCCTGGGTTCCATCCCAGGGAGCGTGAGAACGACCTTCGAGCCGATGGTTTCCGCCACCGGGTCCTCCGAATCCCTCATCCCGCTGGCGCTTGTACTTCCCATAGCTTTGCCACACTACTTGGAGGGTTAGGGCGACTTAGCAAGTATAGCTACATAAGCCACATGGTAGTCCTAATCTCCCAGCCTTCCCCGTTATTCATCCCATTACTATGTCCCTAAACCCTAAACCCTAAACCCTACACCCTCCCCTAACCCTTCAAGTAGCAAGAGGCCAGCGTGCAGATTTCAATTCATCTGCCGGAGCCCAGCTGCAGGAGGCCGAACATCCCTGACACAAGTTTCGGGTTTAGGGTTTAGGGTTTAAGGTTTAGGGTTTAGGGTTTAAGGTTATCGCGAAAAAATCTTCAAGATCCAAGATCTGGCACATTGAAGAACCCTTTAGTCGAATAATGCCCTTGAGATCCTTCGGAGAGTGCTCACCATAGCTGACTTCGCACAGACTCTGGGGATGGAACACGGGAAAATGCCCTTTACACTCCTGGAAACTAACATGGAAGCCCAAAAAGGGCCCTATAAAGACTACAGTCCTTCTAAAATGGGTCTATATAGGTTTCCATGTTAGTTTGGGGGAGTGTAATCATCGTTAGGGGCCAGCATGCAGCTCTAACACCCGGAAGAATGAAAAGGGTGAGCTACATCCCCTTTCGTGAGCTCATCTGCCCCGCCGGATCAGCAGGAACCCTTCTGGGCCAGAATACCTGTACAGGACTGTTATCTCTATCCCTGGAACCCTGGCAGAACACCCAATTTTTCAGCCGGGGCTTGGGATTACGGGATGACACACAACTTCAGAAATTATGTTCCGAATGCTTCCTGCTATTGAGGGAAGGGATTAGTGCTGAATCTGGGGGGCTGACACAGCACTACAGAAGGGTTTAGCGCATCCCAAGGATGGAGCCCACCAATGTGGCTCTGACACTACACTACTTAGGTGCCTGAATATTTCCATTACCCCCGCCACCCAAGATCCACCCTAGGTTTAGGGCCCCTGTAGGACTATGGATTTAGTGTTCTGAAAACGTGTTTGATTTGTGCCTACCCGTCGTGTTGGTTACTACGTGCGGAGCGAAATTTGGAGAAGGCTGCTGCACTCTTGAAATCTCACCAGGTACTTGGAGGGTCAAGAGGGCTTAGTAATGATGGAAAAGAGCATGGAAACTACTGTGTTGTCTAGGGCTTATGGTTTAGGGTAAGGAGTCAGGAGGACTTAGTAAGTAGGTTAATAATGGGGATAACTGCGTTTCTATACAGCTTACAGAGGTTACGGCTACACGTAAGTATCCCCGGCACTCCAAGTAAACCGTAAACCCTGATCAGTCATAAGCAGCCCACAACCACACCTGAAATGGGGATTGGGGGAGTTATACTACAGTCTATCCAGGAGCATGGAAGAGAGTATTGGTAACTATGTAGGCTTCTACACTGGCTGTCTGCAATGGAACGGGGAGATCTCAAGAGCTGGGCCCTCACGGATCCTAGTGATATTTGGGGAATACCAGGCACTTATGGGGTTCCCCAGTACAGAATCTGTAGGAGTATCTTGCAAAAAAAACCAAATCATTACCCCGCACCACCCAAGAACCATGACATGTGTGCATGTCGAAGAAGCTTGCCGAAACAGTACCCTCAAATCCAAGTCATTGCTTTTTCACGCAATCAACACTTGCTCCTGCTACACAGTGAAATTTGTGTTGTGGCCTGCCTGCCTTCCATTTCTGCGATTAGACCCTTGATTGTCAGAAGTGTGTTTCCCAAACTAGGCTTATATACTCGTCATATACCCTACAAAAGCGGATCCTGTACAGCGTCCACTCCCCGAAGAAAACTCCTCTCCGCGATTTTCGGACACCCCGATTCTAGCTTTCAGCCCTCGGCACGGACATAATAATAGTATAGTCATCATCTAGTAAGAATATAATACTCACGTAGTAACTTCTGGGTAATTTCCAGGGACACTCGGGAATTCTGCAGCAGTGCACATGCGCAATTGATCTATTTTTCAGCCACGGAAACACCAATCAGATATGCTCCTCGATAGGAAAAGGCTGCCGCAGAAAAAATGAATAATGGTACCATTTTGGGGGGTCCCCTAATAAGTTCGGTTTAGGGTTTAAGGTTTAGGGTAAAAAGGATTATAGCATTTGGGGGTCTATATCGGGTTGCCCTATTTAGTGAAAGTATCAAATTTTTATAAATCCTCTCAACCTGCCTAACACTACTGGCCTCCGAGGGCATTCTTCTTGGGATTGATGGCTTCTAGTTTGGTGTTGGACCTGAGGAATCTAGGATCCCCGCAACCCTGACAAAACAAACCAAGCCCCTTCAATACAAGCTAACTCTACCAGGAGACGAGGATCCCCAAAAAGATGTTATGGGTTCAACTAGCACCCCCCTCTATACTACTCCCCCCCTAGGTTCCCCCCTTAATTAAGGTTATTTAGGGGTAATTAAAGTTAATTAAGGGGGAAGGGTAGTATAGAAGGGGGTTATACTTAAATCCATGAAGATGGAACAATTTCTTTGGACCACCCTGGATCTGAAAAAACCCTGAATCCCAAACCCTCAACTCCAAAAATTGAAGCCCTACACCCGGAGCCCCTGACCCCCAAAACTCCACTCTCCAAGTCCGGAACTTATCTGCTTCAAGAGTTGGACCAAGAAACTTGGAAATGAGGGGGGGGGGGTGTTCTCAGCATTGACGGGCCCCTAGGTGTCAAAGAGATGTGTAGGGTTGTATCGGGGCGATCATTGGCCAGAAGGACTATAGGTTTATTTTGATACCCCCGCTGAATATTAGGCAGTTTGGCAGACCGCAGAGAGTGTACTTCTGAGCTGGAAAAGTGGTGTTTGTTCTTGCCGGCCCCGCGACTCCGCTCCAGCATCCAGGATGAGGCTTGGGGACTACAATGGGGGCTAGCATAGCCGAACACACCCCGCATGGCGAGTTCTCATTGGCTTGCTAGCTTCGAGCTTATGAGGCGACAGGGCGCTAAGGCAAGTAGGGTGCGAAACGCGACAGTACCGTCGGATCTTTGCAGCCGGCACATATGCAGGGCGGTACTAACTGTTTCACTATAACGGCAGCGAACCACAACAACAACCAGGCAAAAAAGACAACAGGGCAAATACTTCACTATACGAATCAATGTGGCCGTCATCATCACACAAAGGCTCACAGTATCAATCACAATATCCCAGCACTGGAGATAGTGGACGTCACTGTAGCGGTCGATATCAGTATTAGGTAGTTAGTTGTTGTTATTGGTGGTAAAAGCCACCCTGAAATTAGAAATGGGCTGTTCGTGCCTGGATTCTGAATGTCCTTCCTTTTGAAAAAATGATCGGCAAGAAACGTAGGACTTGTACCTATGGTGGAAGGGACTGGCGTCTGGGTGAGGACTTACACGTATGGGCCTCATGAACTTCACACAAAGTTGCACACATGCCGTGCCCATAGAGTAAATCTACGGATATCCCAGGAGCTATTTTGAATAAAACTAAACCTTAAACCCTAAACCGCAAGATTCCAGTTCAGGATGCCGAACCTATGCGGTGTCTGAGAAAAAATCCTGGACCTTCAAAACCTGGTGCGCTACTTCGAGATTCATCAGCAGATTCTTCTAGGGTCCCACATAGAATAGCTACATTTCGGGCCAAATGTAGGGTACATATAACTCTCTCTAATTCTTTCCATGGGCCTTCAAGTGCCATTCTAGCAAGAGTCCTCTCCCTAATGCCAGCTGCAGATTCCATGTGACTGGCGATCTTCAGGGTTTTGGCCGGTAAATGACGGTCTCGGAAACAAAGTTGGGGTTTTCTCAAGATTGCGGGAACAGTAAACCTTGATCTTTTGACTCCCTAGAGCGGGGGGAACTTTGAGAAACACCCAGCATATCGGCAGACCACACGCGATCCCGCAACTCTCATGAGGATCCCTTTCTCCATTCCCTGCTGACCACCAGCAAGTTTCTTACCTTTGGTTAGCTGGGAATGAAGGAATGCAAAAGAAAATGGTAACTACTTCAATGGGCTATATAGAGACTACTACAAGGATTAATTGCTTCATTCCTAGCTAAACAAAGGTAAGGCTCAGGATTGCTTTGGGGGCGCCCCGGGCTGGGCAAAACAAGCCAGTTAGGTACCTGCCCTACAGTAGCAGACAAAATGGCCTAACCTCAATAGCCTCTAAGGTCCGTAGTTGTTAGGGTTCGGGGAGTGTTAATGTAAACTGGCAGGACCAAGGAAGAAAAACTTTCTCGTTAGAGTGCTAGAGCTACTTTGAGGTTCAGGGTAATTACTGCGCATCCCAATTCTAACTAGCACTTGCCACACGGCTATAGCCGCATTAGGGGACTCTGGGGGGAATATCATTGGGTTCTAAATCGAGACAGAGCCATGGCTGTAGGTAATGGTTGCTGATGAGGGGTAGGAGGGCACTGAAGACTGCGGTCGAGAAATTACAGGAAGACAAACGAAAGAGCCATCCTGCAGATCACTCCAGTTCATGTATTGAGTTTCTTCGAACCCCATGTGCCCATAGAAGGGCCCTTAATCATCTTGTAGACCACCTAAGCTCTGCGGACAGGACTTTGGCATTTCTAGGGTGCATCGCATCTGCTACAAGTGTTGCAAAAGTTTTCATCCACAAAACGGCTGACTTACCCCGACTGCGGACCACAAATCGTCCAATGTGGGCTGCCGTTCTTGGCCAACGTTGGCCCAAACTTCGCAGAAGGTCATATGGGAATTTCTCAACCTCATCACTACAATGAAACATCAGGATCTTTGGGTAAGCCCTCATGGGCAGGATATCTCCCGCTTGGAGGTTTTTGTTGGCTACGAGCAGCAAGGCTTACAAGCCTTGTTGCTTGGGATAAGCTGCATAATGACACCCAGCGGGATGACAAGTAGGATTCTTAAAAGTACTCCTTTGTTGAGAAAGCCCCACAATTTGATCTCAACATCAGTCAACGATGACCCAGCAAAGCATCTAAGAAATTGGTGCAGCGCTGCCTGTTCGGCAAGATGCGCTCTTCCGACAGGAACCTCAATGAAGGCTTGCGGTTGCAAGGTTTTGGAACCTGGAGTGGACCTCAAGTCATAGGGAGGGGTTGCCATATCTCAAGACAAGGACCCCTGCTGTCAACAGGGGCCGAGTGATACCGTTCTGAATGCCCGAGAGAACCACCCACAGTTTGCAAACGTTTCCAGGTACCAAGGCTGAGCACTACCGAGAGAACCTCATACCTCGCGCAATCCCGACGCCATACCAGGTGAGTATGGCCTTGCACGAATATTATACGGCTCAGCCGGAAATATGATCTTCTACAAGGCACTTATTTCAGGATCGCAAGGGTTTACAAGAATTGTCGTGGAAAGTTGAGAGGGATTGTGTAGCGAGTGCTTCAGGGCTTGATGTCCGAAACTCTCCAAATCCTCGCCCGCGGCCAGGAAAAGGTTTCTGATATGACCGAAACCAGTTTGGTCCAATGATCGGACAAGCCATGTGGGTAGTATCCCCTTAGTAACTCCTATAGTAGTCCCCTCTATAATCCGCTGCATACCCCCCTTGTAAGGAGTTTACACCCCTAAACCGTAAACCCTACATATCCCCTGTAAGGAATTTAGACTATGTCATTAAAGTCTGCACGGGAGCCTCAAGAATTGGCCATTTGCATATGAAGGTCTACGCGAGGCGATCCCCTTGCCGCACAAAGAGGGTTTAGGCCAGAAGTATGTAAGGAGTTTGGGACTGTGATATGGGTAATGCTTGAAGCTTCTGCATGAAAATCTAGAGAAGATAGAGAGCTTCCCCCTCTGGCTGTGTCCTACCATTTCGCCACACTTGACACACGGCCTGGCAGGGCCCCATTCCAGATCCCAGTGGGATCTGGCTAAATTACCAGATCTCCACTGGAACCCAGGATGAGAAGGCGACAGAGGCTTATTACTGCCTCCACCGGCAGTCCAAAGGTTTAGGGGTTTAGGGTTTAGAGATTAGGGTGTAGAGTTTGGGCCCCTGAAGAAACTGGAATAGGCAGCTGCCATGTATAGCGGCTGGATAGCAAAGCCTGAGTAGTGGCCCCATACTAAAGCTATGCACTGGGTCAAGTCCAGGGCGCCAGGTGGGCACAGAAAGATCCTGATATGAGAAACACACATGTCCTGTGGAGTCCTATGTGGGGGTCTCACACGATAGTCCCTACAATGCAATCCTTAATGAGGGGGACCCCATAACATATATACGTGTATATATGTATATGTGAAACATAACTATATGCATGATAAGCGTTTGTGTACATATATATATATGATATTAAATCCAGGAGTCCAGAATTCTAATATTAAATGTATATAGATTTAACGCAGAATTGTAATGGACCAGAATTGAATATACAACTAGGAGACCAGAATCCAGTTGAAAACCAACAGTCAATAATCGTATTCATTCTAAAGAAATTAGATAAGGAACTTGTATGAATCAGAAAACAATTCGATCAGAAATTGGGGGTGTGTCCAAAATCCGATCATGCGAAAATGCATGGTTTTATCGGTATTTACAATGTTTTCAGGGGGTCGGCGGATCATGGGGGGCGGGGTGTCCATATATATATATATAAAGATGCGCTAAAGATGCGCGTCTATACATGTATACATATATATATATGTGTGTGTGTATGTGTATATACACGTATATGTATGTATGCTCGGTAACTCCCCAAAGTCCCGAAGGGCACTGCGGCTTCGAGAAACCCCGTATAGTCTAGACAAAGGTCGCTCTGCTCTCCTACGCCCCTTATGTAACACTTCCTCAGCAATGTACAAATTATACAAGACTGCAAATTCACAATCTTCACAGTCGACTTTCTTTTGGACAGCTCAAACCCGCAGACCGTGAACGTCACAGCAAATTGGGGGATAGAAGGTCCCGAATCAATGGACAGGGCTGCCGTGTCACGCCAATCATGAGACCTTGTAGGTCCTAGGTCAAACAAGGAACCGCAATATAAAACCCTTAAAAGGATCCCCACACCGCCCATCATCCCCATATGTTGGGGCTAGCCAAAGATTAGCTTCCGTTCTTGGGGGTCCCCAGAAGAAGGCATAAGATATTGGGGTATATAAGGTCTCACCTTGTTTCATGGCTACTCGCATATACCCACAGGGCCCCAAAACATCCCATTCACAGCCGCATCTAGAGCTTACAATCCCCCTTAAGTAGGTAGAATATACGGTATATGGGGATCTTATTATAATTTATAATAAACCCAAAGCCATATTCTATCTACTTAAGGGGGACTACACCCTAAACGCTAATTTTTGCCCTAAACCCAAAATAGTGGTTTCCATTTGCTTTTCCATTATCCCGATATAACCCTTCGTATTCTATCTACTTAAGGGGGACTATATCTACCGCACTTGAAACTTTCGTGTGCACTCCGCTAAGTCCCTACGGCTTCGCGGCGTGTAGAAGGCCTTACTGTACCTAAACCCTAACCCCCTAAACCTATAAAACCCTAAACCGCTAAACCCTAAACTCCTAAAACCCTAAACCCCTAAACCATACACCCTAAACCATAAACCCTAGTGCCACCGGCAACATCATTGGTTCTTGCGCGCCGTTTCGAAAAAGAGGCTGGCATGACAAAATCACTTTAAGTCACTAGCGCGCAGCAACACCAAAGCCGGCCTAGGATCCGTGGGGCTTAACTACAAAGGTTAATGTAGGGATAATGGAAAAGAAAATGGAAACTACTATAGTATAATGGGGGTTATATAGGGATAATGGAAAAGAAAATGGAAACTACTATATACCGTAGCGGCGTACATCATCACCTATATCATGTTCAGGTCTGTTTGGGCTAAAAGCTGCTATAGACATGCAAGAGAAATGCAGAACCCTAACTTTCAAATGTGTCTGGTATGTTATTCCAAAATTGCGCTTCAAGCTGCCACGGCAGGCCTGTCTTCATTAGCTGGTGCAGAACACAGTCTGCCTGCAAACTCTCCTTGATGCACGCTGCGTGCAGGAAACCGCTTCAACAAAGCCAGGATCACCGCTTGCGCAGCCTCTCTCTCTCTCAGAATTCGCACCTGAGGTTGATTCCCATTGAGATGCCCAACCTGCAAAAGTCAAGTACAAGGCAAAGTCTCAAGGAGGCACGCAGAGAATGATTGCCACATCAGCTGGCTTTTTGCAGAACAGCGAATGTACCCACGCAGCGGTCTCGAAAAGGCCCTGGAACTTTCCGATGCCTTGACAAACCCTGCCAATCCCTGAGAAATTTATGAATTACGATTGTTATTACTATTACTATGATTATTACTGCCATTGTCATTACTATAATTCCTACTGTCATTATTTGTATTAGAACTATGAACACTAATATTAATGTTGCTATTGCTCCATTACTATTTACAAGCTCCGAGCCTCCACGATTCTTATATTGGGGTTATGTTGGGGTTATATTGGGGTAATATTGGGATTATATTGGGATTATATTGGGGTTATATTCCCACGCAATCTCTGTGTAACCCCTATACTCCTACACTTTACATACCCGCGATGCTCGAATTTAGGCAGGTTCTGGAGAGAGGCATTCACTATGCGTAGGGCACCAAAGGCAAGCTTCTGTGGAATGTCCTTTGCACCACTACCTCCTCCTCCTCCTCATCGTCCTCCTACTCCAACTTGCATTGCTGGGCTAGTGCTTTGCTCAAACGATCTGCCTCTTTTGCGCGTACACCTCTTTGCTTCCACGGACAAAATTAACTTCAACATTATCATCAGCATGAAAACAACCCTCCTCTTGCTGCGACTACTGTTACCACCAAGACGTGCCAAAAAAAGGGTGAGGCGTGGCAGCACATATGACGGTCATGACCACCACCATCACCGTCATCGTCATCCCAACCATCACCCCCATCATCATCATCATCGTCGTCGTCGTAATCATCATCGTCGTCATCATCATGATCATGACCTTTGTGAGGTTAGTCTACGGAGTGCTGAGGTGCGCATGCCACTAAAGCTTGCCCAGGTCTGCAGCTCTTTTTTTGGCAGGGCATGGCAACTGCCGCAGCTTGTGCAGTCCTGGGATAAACGAGGCCCCCAAGGTCAATGTAATTGAGAACTGACTTGATCTGGTCGTTTCCATTGATAGGGAGACCCCAATATAGACCCCAATATACTATAATCCTTATTGGAGGGACCCCCTAAAGGTACCCCAAATTCTGGGAAACACCTGCTTCAGTCCCAGGGCCATACGAACTTGCTGCTCATAGCCCGCGCTTGATTGGGCGCGGTCATGCAGAGGCCAATCTGCGACAGGGAACCAAATCAGGGAACTGAATCAGTGCACATGTGAGCGATCCTATCAATTCCTGGCTTTTGCAAGACCTTCCCAGAAAGTATTGCCCGACAAAACCGATGCTGGTGTGCCATGTTGCGGATCCTCGTTCAGAAGAACACTGTCAGTTGCCTGCACTCCTCTCCCCGGGTGCCTGCATCTTCGCGACAGAAAAAAAGGAGGTTCGTCTCTATCATACAAATACAACCTAAACCCTAAACCCTAAACCCTATTTAAACCCTAAACCCAAAGACCCAAGTCTAATCTCAGCTCTAGTTGAAGTCAGCTGCCAACGCTGAATCAAGAGCACGTCGTCGCTTGTCGATCATCAATTCGAGGATCTGAGGCTCATGCTCAACCTCGAAGAGGAAGCCTCGCTTGACCAGAATGGGCTTCGGTGGGGATATAGGGGTTACATAGGGGTTATATGGGGTAATATAGGGATATATAGGGTTTAGGGTGTAGGGATTGAGGGTTTAGGGTTTGGGGTTTTCAAAAAAAGGGACTCTATTGGGATAATGGAAAAGAGAACTACTGCTGGGCTTTATTAGGGCCATTGCGCAGTGAGACCAACATAGTCCGATAGGATTTAGGGTTTAGACACGCGCATCGCTCAAGCAGGCACGGTTCAGGGCTTGGGGTTTAGGGTTTAGGGTTCTAAGCAGCAGGTTTCCAAGCCCAAGGCGGTCAAAAGAAACCCATGTGCTTTTGGACGTAACAGGGCTTCAAAAATGACAAATTGACAGTACAGGCAAACTGTAGGGATCATGTAGCAATCCGACCAACTGTTCCTCAGACTCCTCCAATGCGCTAACCTCCCCCACCAACAGGCCTGCACGATTCATTCTTCTGCCTCTGTCGGGGTCACAGCACTCAAATCGCAAAGACCTGTCTTCCCATTTAGCCCCATCACTAAGCCCCTGCTGGAGCCTCAATCCTCCAACTAGAAGCATAACACACTATGCCACTGCCACTGTATTGTCGATTTCAGCCCCAGCAAGCCAAGCCTTTCATCCAAAGCCCGAAACGTATCCCTGCACTAGACTGCAAAGAAACCGTTGAGTTTCGACACGTGCTTCTGGTGCAGGCGTCTCGTGGGTGCCCGACGGACTGACAGGCCTTCAGGAACAGCGATGGGCGTCCTCCTGGCTTCTGCTTGAGGATTGGGACACGCGCATCACGCGTTTAAGGATTCTGGATCTGGGGTTTAGGGCTTCCGTGCGTCGGGTTCCATGGTTCCATAGAGAATTAGGTGCCTGGGCGTTCAGAGAGGGTGTCAACCTGTAATTCTTGCAAGCTCTCTTTGAACATCTCCAGGAACTGATATACACCTACAAAGTGCTTCGGAAACCCTAAACCCTAAACCCTAGAGACTTCGTAAGTGCAGTCTGGCTTCTCAAACTCCCAAGAGGAGTCCAAGTCCATGCGCTCCGAGAGGTAGGTGCTTTGCAACCCAGAGGTGAATCCTGACGCCTCCCAGCTTCCACTGGGCTGCAGTTAAGGAACTTAAATTAAGTTACTATATTGGGGAAACCCTATGATTTACTATATATACCCATGATGGTAACTTAATTTAAGTTCCTTAACAGCAACCCAGTCCAGGCTTGGATTTAGGATTGGAGGTCTGTACTTGCAGGCACATGAGTAGCTAGTTTTGAACAGATTAGAATTCAGAGCTAGGTTAAGCAGAATTAAAGAGCGCTCAAAGAGGAACCCTTGCAGAGTAAGTGCTCTTTGATTCTTGGGCTTATGTATTCCACTTATGGTCATAAAATCCTAACCTGGTTCTGAACATGGGTTATGGGTAGGTTCATTGCACATTCTGGTTATTTTTAACGACGCTTTTCCATGCAACTTCAGGGGCAGGAGGGATACCATGCCTTCCACAAAACCCAAAGCAGCCTAACACCTACATTCCCGCAGACTAGCCTAAGGGCCCAACGAAGAATGCAGTCCTTTCATGAAGGGATCATGTCAGCTTCCATCTTTGTTTGGGGGAGGACATCTTGGGGGCAATCATATAGTGTGATGTGGCATGTTGGGGCCTAGGACCTAGGTCCTAGGTCCATGAGTCATAGGGGCGTTGGGAAATGTTCTCGCAAAACAGGATCCTTTTCCGAAATTCCACACACCCACAAACAAGTGCAGGAGACTGCCACGGACCTGCAATTTGGGCTAAAGAGTTCAGGGTCTCATGTTGCTGTGTACTGAGGATTATTTTGTAGCCCCAATTCAACAACAGGACCCCAAACAAACTACAAATTGGTGTAGCATCCCTGTTCTATGGGCAGGTGCTACCAAATATCCTGTTGCACATTGATCACCCCCTCCGAAATCCTCAAAAACCCGCTCCTCTAAAAAATCATGGTCCCGAAATGTATAATGTGGGCATGCCCTGCAATTGCCAAAAACCCTAAACCCTAAACCCCTAAACCCTAAACCCTGAACCCTAAACCCTTAATCCCTGACCCCTAAACCCCTAAACCCTAAACCCCAAACCCCTAAACCCCTAAACCCCTAAACCCTTAATCCCTGACCCCTAAACCCCTAAACCCTAAACCCCAAACCCCTAAACCCCTAAACCCCTAAACCCTTAATCCCTGACCCCTAAACCCCTAAACCCTAAACCCCTAAACCCTAAACCCCTAAGCCC
>CAJNIZ010015891.1:53810-94326 GCA_905231905.1 Symbiodinium pilosum
AGGCTGTGTTATCCCGAGACCGGACGCCCCTAGGCCCGAGCTGTTACCCCTTCAGGGTTGGGTTTACTTAACTGTGGGGGTTTGTGGGTTGTGTGGTTGGAGTGTTGCTCCGCGATCTTTAGGGTTAGAATTGGTTCTTATTAGTGGTTACTTCTTTAGGTGTTCTTTTAGGTTCCTCGGTCATGGATGGCCCTGCGACTTCGCTCCCTGGTCTTGATGATCAACATGGTTCTATAGGGGTTCTATAGGGTTTCTATAGGGTTCAGGGTTTAGGGTTTAGGGCTTAAGGGGTTATAGTGGTTGTATTGGGGTTTTATAGGGTTATATTGGGGTTATATGGGGTCATCCTGGGGCTATATAAGGTCATATTAGGGTTATATAATATAAGGGTATAGTATAATATTGGGAATATAGGGATAATGGAAAATGAAATGGAAACTGCTATAATGGGGTTATATAGGGTTTAGGGTTTTAGGGTCTCAGAGTTTCAGGGTTTTAGGGTATAAGGTTTTAGGGTCTTAGGGGTTTAGGGTTTAGGCTGTCCAGCTTTATGTCAAGAATTTAAGGTCCAGAGGTGTATGAGGTTAACGCCTGCCAACAAAATCAGCGGCTTGGGAATGCATCTATAGTCCCCCTTAAGTAGATAGAATATGGAGTATATGGAGATCTTATTATGATATACTCAAAGCTATATTCTATCTACTTTAGGGTGACTATAATTTCAGTTCACCCGACAAAAAGCTGCGCTCCGCTCATACTGAACCCTAAACCCAACATGCTACACCCTAAACCCCAAACCGGTAACTGCATATTCTAGCTCGGGTCCTAAAATTTAGACCCCAAAAACAAGATAGTTCTAATAAGACGGACTCCCAAAAACTGACCCTGATTTCTAGATACCCAAAACCGTTGGTGGTTCAGTGGCCGTTCTGACATGCTGCTTCAGGCGTTGACATACGGGGCTTCATGTTCGATGAGCAGAAGGTCTCTGCGGGGTTTAGGATTTAGGGTTCAGGGGCACAATTTGTTAAAAGGAATGAAAACTGATGGCACGCGCACAGATCGCCTGGCGATGTCGGCGCGTTTTGATGTCTTTTCAGGGTTTGCCGCCTTCTCCGCTGAACACGGAAGAGCATCTGATGACCGGTGCATCCATGCCCAGACCATAATAACGTTCGTGCTCCGAGTGCATCCGACGAACACTGCATCCATGCCCAAACCATGATAACGTTCGTGTTCCGAGCGCATCCGATGACCAGTGCATCCATGCCCAAACCAAACTAACGCTCGTTTTCCGAGTGCATCCGATGACCGGTTCATCCATGCCCAAACCATAATAATGATCGTGTTCCCACAGCATACGGTCACAAGTGCGTCCATGCCCAAATCACAATGCCGCTCGTGTTCCGAGTGCTTCCGATGACCAGCGCATCCATGCCCGAGCCATAATAACGTTCGTGTTCTCGTGTTCTGAGAGAATTCGGTACCAGGTCACCAGTGCATCCATGCCCAACACCAGCTTCAGCGGAATGGACGCTTGGCTGTCCATCTGCAAGCTGGAACTCACACTGAAGCTTCAGCGCACGGAGCGTGCTGAACAGTAGATCTGCAAAGCTCAAGCGCAAGGCCACGCAGCATTCACTCTTGCGATCAACCTGGTTGCAAGCTGGAGTCCCCTCGCAGACACGGCTCAGGCCTCGCGACGGGTTGCACAGGCCGCGCTCACAGGCTGTCGGTATCCACACTCAGCAAACACGCCATGCAAGCAATTCAGCACATCATCTCGTCACGACCTTTCAAGGTGAATGCTAACACCTCAGTTTCGCGCACTTTTCAGCCCTCACATGCAGGCGCTCTATGCTCGAGTGACCAAGTTGGGTAGCCCCGCGCGGCTAGCCACAGAATTGAATAGCATTGCAAAACCAAATATAATGAGATAGCAAGTCCATGCAAAGCCAAGCTTTACCTAAACCCTAAGCCCTAAAACCCTAAATCCTAAACCCTAAAACCTTAAACTCTAAACCCTAACTGCATGTTTGGGAAACCCTCTAAATCCTTCAGGGCTGTGTCGTGCGCAGAGCTGGCGAGGTTGTGGCCGTGCTTCGCGACCACAACCTTGCTGCTGAAGGTTTAGGGGTTGGGGGTCTTTAAAGGCGGATATAGGGGGTATATAGGGATTATATAGGGCTTTATAAGGTCTAGGGTTCAGAGTTTTAGGGTTCAGGGTTTTAGGGTTTAGGGTAAGGGGTTTAGAGGCTTTGGAGCAGCGCAAGGCCCAATGCGGGAAGTACGTTTAGGGCTTAGGGCTTCTGACCCACAGATCACTCCTACATTCCCCCCCGCTCAATAAGTTCATATTGACCTTTAAGGGGAACCTTGAAATCCGCAATCCTCGGCCCTTCTGATTCACGAAAAAAGCTGCAACTTAAGACACATAAATTTCATGGAACTAATTCCATAATGAAATTGTATTCGGGTTTGACATTAAGTCCCAAACAAAGGGTGTTTATGTAAAGGGGTAGACCAAGGGATTAGGGGCAGGAGGCTATTTGGAGGTTGCAAGTTTTACGGGGCCCCTTTAGGTAGCTGAAAGTTGAACGCCCCGTGTGGAGTAAGGTTGTAACATTCCCTTAATCCTAAAGCCCTTAGCCTCTGGAACCTACTTGCCTTTAGATTGAGTCCTGAAGACCTCTGCCCTTAGGAGCTGGGCCTTTCCCACAATTCGTTTCATATCCTTAGAAAGAAACGGTTTTGAGTGTAGGCTTAGATGGAAATATTCATCTAAGTGCTTGCTGGAACATGACACAAGTTCAGGTGTATACGGTATACGGACCATGAGAGGGGGCATCAAGTGATAGCATCCTGCTCCAAACTCAAAGGTACGTGCAAATAGAAACCAGTTTTGCAAATCGGGCCGTAGGCCAGCTATTTATAGCCCTGGTAGTCATTCGCAGGGAGCCAAGGTAGTTGCACGTGGGGACTTTCTATTCCAAAGTGCCGCTGACGGCGGCGGCTAAAGCAAACTTTGGTCCGTCAGCTCTTGCCTCTAAACCTGAGACAGTAACTTTGAAAAGCCATACCCGAAGCCTACACCCAAAATCCTAAACCCCGTACTGCACACCCCATCCCGACGCTCCACCCTTTCGGCTGACCGATACGCTTAAACCTGAAATCCTAAACCCCGAACCCTCAAAGACCCAAATCCCACATCAGATACGCAGCTTCTGGCTGCATCGCAGTGGAGCCGTTGCATCCCATGGCTTCGACGGGGTGGCCTCCGGCCAACGCGAACAGGGAGCTCCAATGCAGCCCTCCTTCGGGAGGTTTCAGGCTCAGGGCTTACCATAGCGGATAAGATTGCATAGTAGTTGTAGGTTATAGTGGTTTTCAAAATTGACTGAAGTCTATCCATCTCCTGAAGGAGGGCTTCAAGAAGGCAAAACTCGAGCCAGACAACATGCGGAGCCTGGGAGCAGGGCTGGTTGAAGCGGAGGGATTAAGGTTTGGTCCGCAAAAGTCCTGTCCAGAAAGAATGCGCATAGGATACCATTATGGGTCTTCAGGATTATACACGTCGTGATTGGTCCTCCTTGCTGCAAGAAGTTCTAAAGCCCCGAGTCTGTCCTAAAAATTCCAATGCCTAGTTCTGCTATTTTCGGGACCAGCACAGCTATCCTAAACCTAAACCCGTCTTAAATTGCCCAGGGCACAGCCCTAATCATGACTGTGGATATGCGCAAGGTCTGCAACACGATGTCCGGGCTAGGGTTTGGAATTTTCGCGGCTCGACGTTTCACCTCTCACCGATTTTCCAGCCATCCTCAGTGCCCCGCACCAAGCCTGCATCAAGCCTATCTAAACCCAAAACCCCCAAATCGGGATATCCTAAAATCAGGGGTACCTTTTTGGGGTCCCCAAAATAAGGACTATAGTATTAGAGGTCTATATGGGGGGTCCCCCCAATTAGGGAAACTACCACATCACTCCCAGGAGCTGAGACCCTGAACCTAAACCCCGCCTAATGCACAGCTTCCAACCTGCAATCCTGAGCTTATATAAACTCCCCAAATGAACATGGAACCCCATATAGCCCCACTTGTTGGACAGTAGTTTGCAGAGGTTCCGATTTAATTTGGGGGGTAATACCCCACGCGGACTGAGAACTCGTAGCTACCCTACCCGTTGCCTTACTGGGGGTTATTATGGACAATTGCAGCCTGATCTTTCTTGAGCGTTACTTTGCAATCCCTTAGACCTGTAAGGAAAATGTTTTTTCAATCGTCCATTGGCATCCAGGTACAATAAATCTAAAAAAGCCGAGGAGATAGGAGTAATGTTTTCTCAACTAAACATCATATCCAAAGAGCCCAGTAAACCTCCGGGCTCCACGCGAGGATGATGGCACTGCCTCGGCCTACCAAGACGCTTTCTGTTCCCACGTCCTGGCGTTCATGGTTTTGCCGCTTGCATGGCTTGGACGGCTTAGCAAGGTTCGAATCCGGCCGACTCAAGAAGACAACTACACGCAGCTCTCCATCTCCCTTTACCCACAACGAACAGCACAGCGACATAAACGCACATACATACTCACTCAGGAAAGAGGCCTGCGAGGGGGCGCTATGATGACTATTACAACTAGCCCACAAGGTATGGCACAGGCATGCGCAGGCCACATCATTGCAACTCAGCTTGGCAAAATCCCATCGAGCACACCATCTGGCCGCTGGCTACTAGAGGCTCTACACAGAATACTACGCAGGACAAGTTGAGGCATGCGACGAATTAAAATACAGAGGCACAGACGCGCGAGGTAGCTGGCTTGCAAGATGGACAACAACACAACCCCAGATACACCCCTGTTCAGTTACTGTGGTGACATTTTCGCTGTTCATGGTCGTGGCTCGCAAGCGTGCAGTTACACAATCAAGCTTCATCTGTGAGGTCTCATTGCTGATCCGGCAAAACGTGGTTTCTCGAACTGCGACGGCAACTTTTCGGGTGGTCTCAATCCTTTCTCACACTCTGCAGCCTGTCAAAGATGGAGACCATGCCGTCAATGCTCGCATAGGGTGCGGCCAGACCCTGGACCCAGGCGAGCACGGTAAATACCAACGAAACTATCCACCCCGTAAGGTAAGCTGAGGTAATTCTGACCCCCAACAAGGTCTGAACACTGTCGGTCACCTCGGCATTCCTCTGCATGGCCATAAGGTCCAGCTGTTGGGTGAGTTTCCCTCTGGCAGCCCCGCCAGCTCCCCACATCTCTGTCGGGAACAGGGCAGCGTACATCGCGGCATCCGAAAGCACCTCAGCATCCCGCAGCAGGAGCGCATTGATGTCGATCCCATAGCGGAAAACATGCCACATCAAGAAGAATAGTGGGGCAGAAGACAAGTAGACCGCAATCTGAGCGATAGAAACGACACTGTAATTCAACAGGTAATCCATGGCCGCAAACAAAAAGAACACAAAAAGCAGACCGGCGACTGTCACGCCTACGAGTTCCATCTGGACGGCCTCATCTGTGAGGTCGCTGTGAATGTACTTCCGCAAGAGCCACCATGCTTGCAGGTCATGCTGGTATGCAAAGCTTAGACGGTCCGTGTCTTCGTACAACTTTCGGTAAAGTAGTTCCGCATCCCCGCAGGTCAAGCTGCGGGCACGCTTCCGACCGGGACACAAGTGTCTGTTGGGTAACCATAGGTACATCTCTTCCGGATCAGAATAAACAGCTTCTGTTGGGTGGTCGTAATCTTCAGCGAGGACACCAGGAATCTGTGGGTGGGAAGCGAGGACACCAGGAATCTGCTGCCGGATCTCGTACAAGAAGGCCTGTAAACTGCTTTCAAGCTGGATCCTCTTCTGTCTCACGAAATGGGGTTTCTTCTGAGTCTCCTTGTCGTGCAACCAATCCCACGTCTCCTTGACTTCCTCCAGGAATTTCTCTTTCCTCCGCTCATCCAGAGAACTCAGGGCTGCTTGGATCTTCGCTTCCTCGCAATCAGGGAACATTTCCTTCAGGAAGCCCATGTTGACTTTGCAGCCTCTGCGGTTGACGTGACACGTGTCAGTGCAGTAGATTTCCAGCCTGTTTTGGTCTCGCGTTCCGTCAGCTTCAGCCACAAAACAACCATCCAATAACACCTTTGCTCGGGCTCTGTTTCGAGCATTCAAGGACTCCACGCCCGATACGAAGTCTGACCAAGTTGTCAGCCGTGCAAGGCACGAGAAGATCAAAACCTGGCAGATGTTGTGCTCCAAGCCCTCCATTACAGCCATGGCAGCCCACATCAAGTGTGCCCAACCATAAGCAACCAGGGCAGAGGACCCAAGCATGCTGCACCACCACCCTAGCAGCATGTTATCGGAATCGCCGAACAGCCGGTTTCGGGCTGGAAGCTCCTGGGACAGTGCCAAATTTAATAAGCCAAGAACAATTCCTGACATTGATGCGGTCGTTACCACGACGGCAAAAACGTTCGTTGCAGGCTGTGTTTGGCAACATCCTGCATCCAGAGCCCCAAAATGTTCCCTCCAAGGGTGCAATGTCTGCAGCCCCTTCAAAACCTTCCATGCTCGATTGAAGCCGCCAGCTTGCGCCTTACCCTTCCGCAATGGTGCCTGGCTCAGTAACTTGTGATTCTCGACCATGACGCGAGCATAGGCGGAATGGACCTCAAAGGATCTCCAGAAGAAGATAGTAGTGGCGCATAGACTGTTTCGGATGATACTGACCTGCGAGTACTGGAAGAAGGCTGTCAGTGTATCATGCCGATCCATTGCCATAGCAGATACACCCATGGACTCATCCTTGACGGCACTCAGCAGGGAAGATATGTGGATATACTCGACCCCAACGTTAATGTTGGTGTGAAAAAGCCACACCCATATGAAAACCTCGGCAAGGTTCCGCATGACCGAAGCAAAAAAATCGACATTTAGCACCATTGTACCGCATGTGCGAAGTTGATTGCCGGAAGATGACCCATCTCCAAGAATATTTCAGGGCCAGATAAAACATGGCCGGCACGCAGATGCCTGGTAGGACAGCGCACAGGGACACAGCACAGTCCACCAACATTTGGAACCCAAACTCCCGGACCTCCCGAAGAGGCGGGCTATCTGCATTCTTTTCTTGCAGCCTTTCGCCGGTGCTTATGCGCCTGATCCGAATTTCTCCGCTAGCCTGCAGGGGTACAGCCTTAACTTGGAAGGCCTCGTCAAGCTCTTGCGATGCCTCTGCCGAAGGTTGGACGGCCTCGCCTGCTACATCATGTACTTGCCCCTCTGATTCCTCGGCATCCACTGGGGCGGATGGTCCTGGCGCTCCGCGGTCGGGTTTTGACTTCTGTCCCCTGGCCCTGCGCCCAGGAGGCCTCAATCCCCGAGCAGTTTTGCCAGCGTCGCTGACAGCTGCTTTCACCATGGCCAGAAGGGCCCAGTTCAGCCAAGCTACTGAATTTGGAGGGTGTTGGATGTAGGAGTCGACACTTTCTGGATCTGTGCAGGAAGTTCATCAACACATTCGTGTGCCTTGTGTATGCATTACAAGATCATTCGCCCACCGATTGCGATTAGGTTGGTGCTATCTGGACAGGTTTGAAGTCTATGATTTGCTGTGAAGAATGAAACTATTGGCAGGCATCGAAGAGTCGGCTTTCCTCCCCCAGGGTAAAGGCTTCCTCGAAAAAATTGAAGACAGGGATATGGCACATATAGAGAACCAGGGCAGATATTGTGGACTATGCCAGGAAAAGAGAAGGAAGACTGCAGGGCTCGCTCGATTATACTTAGATAGGTTTCATGGGGGCCCTGACTATCTTTTGATTCTGCCTGCATGGCTGCTGCAATCCCACGCCAAGTCGCACGATGCTGAGAAGAATACTGCAGTCTGCTGAGACCGAAAATGAAGATAACATGTTTACTGATACCATCTCGTTCCTTAGGGTTATACTGTAGAAAAACACAAAGAGTTCATGAGGAGACTACAGAATTTATCAGGGTTTCTGCTTTTTTCGCTGAGTTGAGGCGCTCAGATTCCAGTCATGTGTGGGCTCCACCCTAACATGTACATCCTGCTGCGAGGCCCACGTAAACCCATGGGGGAACCCATTGCAATTTCACGAATACAGGGGCCTCAAAAATTACCAGCATCATGCTGAAGTCCACTTGAGAATGGGAAACTGCAGCTGGAAGTCCTCATTTTCTTGGTCTATCACCACATAAATTGCACCTTCCGTTCACAAACCCAGAAATCCATAAAGAGCATCTAAACCTAGGCATGGTCCTAGATGCTAAGCCTGAAACCCTGAGCTCTGAACCTTAAGCTCCGTCCTTTTGGACGAATGCCAGGAATTTCCGCACGTGGCGTAGCGACGGCACCTTGGCGCTCAAGGTCGCTTAAATCCCCGCTACACATGTTCCCCATTATACTGGTACGAGATGTACAAAATTCGGGACGTCAACAAAAGTGCGGTAGGAGGCTGATTCTTAATAGCAAGGGATTACAAAATCCCCGAAGAACGAAGCTGCCCCTCCCTTCAAAGTTTGCATGGTGGCGGGAGGAAGCATTGCAGCACCCAGGGCCCCTGTAATACTTTACGTAATTCCTGGGGTATAAGGTGTACAAGCTTGTACAAAACTTCTCCATCCACAGTAGTAACGTGGAAGGAAGGATTGTTGCAATTTTGGGCGCGTGCACCTTACCGCAGCTGGCATCGGCTGACGTTGGCCGGGAATTTCATGGTCTTCGAGTATGCCTTCCAAATACTGCCCTCCCTGAACCCTGAACCCTAAACCCTGAGACCTAAGCCCTAACCCCTGAACCCTAAACCCTAAATTTTTTCGGTGCTAAGACCTCAAAAGGGACCTACCAACAGCTGCAGCCTGAGGACCGAGGTGGCTTGCCGTGCATCCGTCCGAATCAACAGCACCTGCTCTGCAAATTGTGTGTCATGTTGGGGTTATACAAGGTTATATTCGGGTTTTATGAGGTTATGTTGGGGTCATATAGGGTTATATAATACAGGGTATAATATAGGGAATGTAGGGATAATGGAAAAGAAAATGGAAACTACTATTTAGGGCTTTAGTGTTTGGGGGTTGGGGGTCTAGGGATTCAGGGTTTAGTGCTTAGGGCTTAGGGTTTAGAGACAGCTCACGGAAACTGGCCAAAACTGCGTAGGGAGCTACATGACAAGGCATGTGCCTGCGATAAGCCCCCACCCCATGTAGGCAAGCCTCAACCAAAAACAGGCGCAGAGGAAGTGCACGCAAACAGGTTGAATCGGATGCGAAAGAATTGTACACTGTAACCAAGGTTTGGATTTTAAGGTATGCTTCGCAAACCACTATGCCCTGGCAGCATGCCGGCAGCAACCACAGATGGTCAAACAGCTTCCTCCAGTTCCACAGTCTCACTGTCATGAGCCTGACAAGTGTACGATCTCAACTTTCCCTTCAAGAAAATCCAGCCTTCCAAACCTGAACCTAGGAGGTAACCGCACATAGCACTGTGGAAGCTGCATATGCCTGTTGCTTTGCAAGAACCCCAGTGAGAAAGCCAAGCCAAGCCCAGCCACAACTTCCAGATCTCTAAGCCCAAGATCTGCAAGCAGTAGCAGCAGTAGCAATAATAAAAGCTGTGCTGTAGCAGAGGTAGGAGTAATGGTAGAGCTAGTAGCAGTCATCGCAGCAGTAATGGCCATGATAATCATAATTGCAATCACTGTAATCGCGCTGGCAGCCAGAAGACCAACAACAAGTAACATATTAATTGGTGGTGGCGGCGAGGGTGGGCTCGGCGGCGGCAGGGCCAGCGCGGGGCGGCGGCGCGGCATGGTCCTTCACCGTCACGGCCGTCTCCGTCCCGCCGCCCGCAGAGCGGTCGCTGCGCCCCGCGGTCGTCGTCATCAGCGTAATCATGATATAGCGTGGTCCTGTTCTTGGTAGTGGTAGTACTAGTAGTAGGAGGAGTAATAGTAGTAGTAGTAGTAGTAATAGTAATGGTAATGGTAATGGTAATGGTAATAGTAATAGTAATAGTAGTAGTTGTAGTAGCAGCAGCAGCATGTGAAGGAAGCGGTAGGATGATGCATGTCCACCGCTTTATTTGTAGGACTCATAATAGCACAAAGGATGGTGATAACGGCAATAATTTCCCACAGCCGAAGCCGTAAGACCCCGGCCATCTCTGGACGTTTTGCCAAGTTCATCATAACACGCCTGCCGAAGCGCGAAGGCTATTGGCTTTGCAACGAATCTGGGAGATGGGTGGATGGAGGAGGGGCGGGCCTGCTCTTCTAGCTTTTTCAAAGGCTGTCCAGGTTTATCCCCAAATCTGCGCTGAGCCCTTGCTTATGAAAAACAACCCCCACTATTGCGCGGATTGGTTAGAATCTGGCCGCATGCGTTCTGAAAACAGAATTATGACGAAAATGAAGAACCCAAACAAGCCAAGCAAACCCCGAAGCAATAGTCCAAGGCCTATGCCGAGTCTTCGTTTGAAAATCAAACTCGGCTATTGCGCCGATACCTTTAAGAACTGGCCGCATGCGTTCTGAACATACGACTGATGACGAAAACGAAGAACTCAAACATAGAAAGAACAACTCCAAAGCCAGAGCGCATCGCATGTTTTTCCGTGCAGGGGCAGGGGTTTGGAAACACCTGCTCAACGGAATGAACACCCTGGACCTGATTGAAGAACTCCTTCAATCGATTTTATTAGGTCTTAGGCCTTAGGCCAGTACTTCTGAAAGCGTGGTCCAAGTTCGCCTCAAGACACTGAGGCCTTTGTGAATGAGACCTCCTGAAGGATCGCAGGAAGCCCGAGTCCGGGAACTGCGGATTGTCGAGGCTGCACGGGGCAGGCTTGACAAGACTGGAGAGAATGGCAACGAAACAGGAAGGCTCGTTCAAATCAGGGGTCACTATGGGTCTCTTAGGGTTTAGAGTTTAGGCTTTAGGGTCAGGGGTCAGGAATCCGTATAATTCAAACCCTATGTTGCTTGGTTCGGGGATCTTGTCTAAATGTGAATCACCATCACTGTAAGCCCTAGGGTCACTTCATACGAAGAACAGCCACGCCTCATTTCTTGCATGGCCCTCTCCTGAGTAAGTCAGGCTGATCGCCCATGCTACTGTGTCACTCTCGTATACTTTACTTTCCATACACAAACATCACCTCAATGTGGATAAAAGTGCAGGGCTTCGGGCATACGGGTTGGGGAGGCTGGGCAATCTATCCTATTTAGAATCTCTTGAGGGTACGGAAGGTCAAAGGGATTGTGATTTGAGGTTGCTAGACTACAACAAGAATAACAATACTATCAGTAATAACACGAATAACAATAGTACCAACAATAAACATGGCAACAATTAATATAGAAATAACAATAAACATACTAATCGTAACAAGAACACTAACATGAATAAGAAATAAAAACAATTGCTAGACTCCCTTGGGTGCAAGGCCGATGGAATACTTATGGGTTCCCAAAATTAGGGGTAACATTTTGGGGGTCCCTTTAATAAGGATCATAATATTCTGGGGTCTATATTGGGGTCCCCCTATTCAGGGAAACTACCACTAATGGGTTTAGCGTTTAGGGTTCAGGGTTCAGGGTTGGGGGTTTAGAGCTTAGAGTTCAGGGATGGATTGCAAGCAAGGAAGGGGAAGGACCTCAGGAGCAAAGGGTTTAGGGTTTAGGGTTTAGGGTTCGGAGTTTCAGGGTTTAGGGTTTAAGTTGGGAGGCACAAACCCGAAACCACCGATAACACCCCCCTGAAATCGTCTGAAATCGTCACTGCACTTGCTAACATCTAAAGCCTAAAGCTTGAAAACCCACAGCACCCTCCCCCACCTTCAACTATCGCTCTAAACCAGGGACCTACACCTCAAATCGTAAACCTTCACCTTGAAACCGAAAAATCTTGAAGACTCAAGCCTAAGGCCTGGACCCTACACCCCGAAGACCTGTCGCTCATTGCGGCCCTGAGTCAAGCGAGTCATCGTCCATGGCAGCTTCCCGAATCACCAAATTCAAGTATGCCACCACTCCCTGCAAGGTGAAATACGGAATGGTATCTCTTCATTGAAATTATGTAATAAAGTCAGAAATCTGTTGACATAAACACATGTCTGTATCCACGCTCCTTGTATGTATGCAAGTCTGGTTCCAAGTTGGGGGTTTGAGGGTCTAAGGCGGATGGAGTTGAGACACATCGACCCTGAAATCCTTCGTGCGCGTACTGCACCAGCCCAGGAAAACGTCAAGAATGTGGAGTAATGCCAGATGGAAATTTCAACCCAAGAAATGGCGGTAAGGGAGGTGAATTGCGTGGAGTGGGCTGAATTGTCAAAGTCATGCCCTCAAAGCCCTGACCTCTGAACCCGCAAACGCTGAACCCGTAATCTGAAACTGCAATCACGGAGTCTGCACAGAAGCCTCTTCGTGGTAGCTGATATCCACGAAGGGGACCTTCACAAGAGACATGCGTTGGACCCTACTAGTGAAGCCCAAGCAGCAAGATTGGCAACTGATTCCAAGAAATTAGCATTTTGAAGCTATCATCTGTATGAACTACAATTTGGGGTAAGGGTTACGATCCTCTTCCCTGATACCAAACCCCAATAACGAGCATTCCCAACATGATGCCGATGACTATGTAACCTGGGGGAATATTCATTATTGGGGTTTTGTTTGGGGGAGAGCTTTACTTACGCACGTGAACCCTAAAAGCTACACCTTACACCCTAAAACGCAATACCAAAACCCTGAACCCTAAAACCTAAACCCTAAAACCCAAACCCTAAAACCCTATGACCTGAAGCCCAAACCCTAAAACCTAAACCCTAAAACCTAAACCCTAAACCCTAAAACCTATTACCCCGAATCTTGAAACCTACACCCTTGACCCGATCAACTCAGGCCTGCAGCGTGAATGGTGACTGGATGGCGTCATATCTTGGCATCACATCTGTGAGGTGGAAAGGGCAGTCCCATACCGTCCACCTGGGCTCGAGGGTTAGGGCCTAAGGTTTAGGTTTAAAGTTTAGGGTTTAAGGTTTAGGGTTTGGGGTTTAGGGTTTAAGGTTTAGGGCAGGTACTGGGCAGGTAGGTAGACCGGTAAGCAGGTATAGGGACACAGGGGTTCTATAGGGATTGACAAATTTATAAGGATTCTATTTAAGGCGGGTTTATAGGGATTTATAAGGACATCTAATCGTTATATTGGGGCATATACGGGCTGTAAATGAAACATGAAATGGAAACTGGTTTCACTTTACTAGGGGTTTGGAGGGATTGCCCTTAAGGGGGCTATGGGGGGTATATGTGGGATGTTCCGGGATTTGGAGGGTCCCTAGGAATAGACCATCAAACGCAACATGAATTGAAAATTACATAGAAACTGGGATGATACTCAGGGGCTTCCTGGCTAGAATGGAGCAAACAAACGTGTTATTTACGACAGCAGTGAGAGGAGCCTGTAGGAGACCACAGGATCCGACCCAATTCTAAAATTGGTTTTGCCCTGCGGGGAAACAGGAGGCTAAAAACCCATTTTGGGATTTAGGGGTTAGGGTCTAGGGCCTAGGAGGGGACTGCTCAGAAGAGTGCTGAATTGGGCTTTTTTGTGCCTTCATCGTGAGGGTGCAAAAGGTTCTGGGGCTGGATCGTAACCAAAACCTACACAGACTATGACGCAAGGCCATAAACAAGTATTCAGGTTTCAGTTGCAGGTTTAAGGTTTAAAGTTTAGAGTCTAGGATCTAAGGAATGCACTTTGTTTGTACACTTGGGCCCTGAAGAACCTCTTCAAACAGGACCTCGCGATGCTGGGGCCATCTCCTTATCAATCAACCCTTCTTAGGGTGCTTTTTTGGCTTTACCTCAAGGAAGACATAACCTAAGGGCGAGATGACTGACAAGACCCACAGTAATCATGAGGGTTGCTTCCTTTCTCATGGTCCCGAGGGCTGTTACGTGTTCTCTTCAAAAGGATACACAATATTTCATGAGCAACTGGCCTGGCACCAAGGCTGGGCGGTCATGAGCCGGTAGGGAAACTGCATAATGCAGCTTCAATGTAAAAAAAAAGATAGACAGAGCCCTCATACAAAACTGTGACCCCTGCTACAACCTTGCCGCTTTCCGCCCAGAAGCGCCCTTGCAACAGCCTCTTGTCACCAGCAGATGGATCAGAGTGAAGCTGTGCAACGTTCAGATGATGAAGGCTCTTTTGAGGTGCTTGAACGCAATTAGATTACACTACAACAAAAAAGCTTGCAATCTTACTCTTCAGGGGGGACTGGCGCATCCCTGTCCAAACTACATCTCAAATGATATGGAGTTTTTTGGTCCAGCCAATGCCAAAGACATTTCCACGTGCCAAACAGACTACGGGCGAGGGTGATGCACATCTTCCAGGAACCTGTCTACTTGCTGAGTTCGTGACGGTCGATGAACCCAAAGTTCAGAAACGTCACAGGGAAGGTGGAGGAAGGATGATGGTGGACGTCAGTACTGGTGCTTATCAAACTTCTGAAAATTGGTTTGAAGAATGATCAGACAGGCGTCAAACCGTTACGCCAGTTCAGAACTTCTCAACTAGCCGAGACCCTAATGTTTGGGGCCCAGGGCCGTGACGTACCTCTAGGCGGCGAAGGGTCACCCTGGTAGGGCGGGCCGTTGCCAGGGTACTGGCAGGACGCGACAGCTGTGGAAGGAGTGCTCACATACAGGAGAAGAGGTTGACTACAAAAACAGAGGGGTTAGGATTGATGTACTGATTAAACATGTTTTCCACAACCTCACCCTGGTTGTTAGGGCTTCGAGGCAAGGCTTCTTGTGACAACGGGAGTGCACGGCTCTTTTCAGCAGTGGGGAACTCAGGCAGCCAAGTACGTAATTCAATTGTGAGGCACATCCTCCTGCAGGTCGTGCTGAACTCAGCCTTTAAGTCTGGATTGAGGACTGCAAATTTAGAGGGTTGCTGGAATGCATGGTGTGTGAATGTAGGGGCTTGGGGGTTGCTGTCTTGGTAATTGGTTGAGCAAAATGGGCTTAGATTATGAAGCACTGCATTCAAAAAATCATCTTACCCTATATTGGGGACTAGCCTGATACAAAAAGCTGCTCGATTGAAGCTCCAAGAATTGCAGTGTCTCGGCGCCGAGGCAGGCTAAGAGTGGTGGGTTGAGGACATGGCAGCTGCCAAAACTAGATCTCTAGACATTGGTACTGCCCTCACCCTGTAACAATTAACAATAGGGTCACATTACGGGCTATATATATATATATGTGTATATATATATGTACACATTATAAATACTATCCCACTGTTACAGAGTGGGGCAGTATCCAATCTAGACAAATCACGGCAACATGATAATTTCTATACTCTTCAACCTATACTATCCATTGTACTACACACTAACAAGTGTAATCAGTACCGTGAATAATATCCTTGGGATAAAAACGGCAAATTGGAACCAGATTCTTCGTAACTACCCGAGGGGGGGGGCTTGATGAGCAGGCTGATTTTCCATGCCTTTCTCCATGGAGCCACATCCATTTGATAGCTATATATTCGGTTCTCCATTCTTGCATCAATCCCGAGCAGTCCTTGAAGTATACTTCCTTCAGAACCCTACAAACGGCACGTAATCTCATCACAATCCTTCTAGAAACCTGCACCTGAAATCCTGAACCCGACCCGTTTTCCCTACAGATGCCATTGTGATGACCTTCCTACACTGAGCCCCAAGCCTCTAAACCCCGAGCAATAAACCCTAAGGCCCGAATCCTAAACGCTAAGCTGCTAAGCCCTATATCCGGGTCCATAAACCAAAACAATCCCGATAACCCGTAATCTCTAAACCCAGCAAACCATAACCCTCTCTAAGGGGACCTGAATGGCAACCCCAAACGGGGAACCCAAGAATATAGTAGAACTATAAGAGGAATATACCTAGCAGGGTCCTCATTTTCTAGCTCAGATTCCTACCACATTTTGAAGGTTCCCTGTTTGGAATTCACAAAAAATCCTTTTTCCCAAAGCAGCTGCCATGCCGTCGGTCCTTTGGGCTGCCAAAGACGTTCCCTGCACCTTTGGATTGGTTCTCCAAGACCCAGCCTTAGAGCCCAAACGGCTTAGGGGTTTAGGGTTTAGGGTTTGGGGTTTGGGGTTTAGGATTTAGGGTTTAGGGTTTGGGGTTTAGGGCTTGGCACCTTATCTTACTGGTGGTTGGGGTTAGGGTTTTGGGATTAGGGTTTAGGGCCTGGATAAAAGAATATAATCTCTACACAACCCCTATACGATGTATTCCTTATTTCCCTACGAACCCCCAGTAAGTTATGCTGATATTTTGGGTCGTTCCCCGTTAGAATCAGAAATACCCCAGTGGACAACAGGAGTTCTAATGGCCCCTCAACAAGACCACTTTCAGGACAGCTTCGAATGACACAACTAACAGGAGAAAATTTGCAGGAAGCCTTGCGCGGTTTAGGGTTTAGGGTTTACCTTCTAGATGCTCCCTGAGGTCTCACTCGTCAAGCATCTTCCGCAAGGCTTCCTAAGCAAGCATCATCTCTGGCAACAAGCTGTTTTGCCATTTCAGGGTTGAAGGCTTGAAGTTCTTCTATGTGATCTCCAGACTCTACACATAATCCTCCTCTGCTACCTGTGTGCCTCCATACAGCCCTGCATCTCCGAATAAGACCCACTATACATCCAAATCTGAAACCAAAGCCGTCCGGAGAGAGCACTAGCCTGTACAATTCAGGCCGCCATGAAAAGGGAACGGATTCAGAAATCTAAAATCTCTTCATGTCCTGGGAATCTGCCAGATTCTTGAAGTCTATTAGGCGCTTACCCGAGAATAATCACCACCATCTCGGAAACGCTATTTAAGGCCAGGGCCTGACCGTTCAGGCGGGCGCCCTACACCCTGAACAACCCTCGCACAAGGAAGACCGTGCCGGAGTTTCTCGACATGAGTGTTCCTCGCCAAGATCTTGAGAACCCTCGGGGTCCCCTCATAACCCCAAAAACCTGATCAGATCCTGGTACTTCCAGAAAATCCCGTGTTGCTCTCTGGTCTTCAGTGCCCCACGTGTGCCACTGGTGTCCGAAACCTGGCATCTTCCAAGTCGCAAAAGCCGCCCGCCCCCAACCACAAAATGGTATTGCAGAAACATACTCCAGAATTTTGTAAGCCCTTGTCTAGAAACCCAAAAAGGGACCCGTAGCTTCTGTAAGCACACACACACGGAACCCAAAAGGGCTTCCTTCAAAGAGTATTTTGACCAAACACTACCATCCTTTAAGATGGGGTATATGTGCGGGTCCATGTGAGCTTGGGGGGAGGGTAGGAATGAGGGGTTCGGCTTTTCGGGCTCGCGCGCATGGGCTTGAGCTTTGGGAATTTAGGGTCCAGCCGTGCATTCTGAGACCACAGCATGTGACCATGCCGGCACTGATTGCGGGCTTTTCAGCCGGATTGGGGATAACCTAGGGATAGGACCTGCATCCTACCCTCCCCTAGACAGGAACCCCACATAAGATGCTCCCTCTTCAAAGGACTGTATATCCCCTTTGTCGGGTCCACTAGCTTGGGGAAGGCAAATACATCCAAACCCTAAACCCCTAAACCCTAAACCCATCCTTGGTCATGTAGGATTCGGGACCCCCCTTTCTAGCAAATGGTTTAGGGAAACCTTGTTGAAGAAGAGCCTGAGAAAGAATGACGCAGGTTTAGGGTTTCCAAGAGTTCCTAACCAGTGTCCTTATATGATCCTCAGTAAGATCACCTAGTTAAGTAGCTTCTGAACAAGCAGACCGATCATCCCAAATCCTCGAGTTACCAGCAAGGCGGCCTGAAGCCAGTTCCCCTAACACATCGGCCATGAGCCCCTTCCAGCAAAATGCACACTCCTAACCCTAATCACTCAGACAGCACAACATCCCTGAAATGAATATATGCCTTGAATCATATCAGGGATCCTGGTATCATGCAGGGTACATTCCCTAATGAAGGGATATTGTACTTTCTGGGCCCGAAGCCTTCAACCCTGAACCCAAGCTTCTTAATGGCGATCCTTGAAACCTTGGCTCGAGATCCTTGAAACCTAGCACAACTAAACCTTCCACCAAAGTAGTTTTCCTCAAGTCATCTAGGGTTTAGGGTTTAAGGTTTAGCGTGACTTCCTATGTAAGGCTTATTCTCTGTGTATGTCGATACATGCGTAGAGCTATGTTTATACACATTCTTTTCATTCACGGGCCTTGTTTATTTCCCGGCGCCCCGTTTTGAAGCTGCCCAAACCTTGCCATTTCCAATGTTTAGAACTGCCCTCAAGGATGTCCTTGCAGTGGGAGCCTGGGTACCTACCTGCTGCTGTTCCTTCAGAACTCTATGCAGCTCTAATACTACTCCAGGCGGGGAGATGTTGCACTATGTGCATATGCACACATACTTATAAATATAAACTTGTGTACATATGTAAGCATAACCAGATGTACATACTATACATACGCAAAAAAAATAAAGTGTATCCATCGGGCCCCATACCAGGCGTAACTTCCCACTCTAAACTTAAACCCTAAACTTTAAGTTCTAACCTAGATCGTTGTTTGATAGAATTGGTTGTTTGGTTTGCCTTAAGCTAAACACGCATAAGGCTGTATGAGGAATATAAGGCCATAATGTCAGAAAATATCTTGAAATGGGGCCCGAAATCCTGATTCAGACACACTGAGCAAAGGGCTTGGTGAATGACGAACTTGTCCTCGCCAATTTGTGGGCATGGAGGGGGACTAGGATCCCGAATTTGATTTAGAACCCCACATATACTCTCAACGATGGTCCAAAGCCATCATTAGCAAAAAATATGTCATTTCTGTGACGTTGGATGGTACACGAGAGTTGTCTTGCAAAACACCCGCGTGAGCTTTACGAACTGTGCGAATTTCCGTGCCTAGGTTGACCAGGGAAGGAAGGTTTTAGTCTTCGGGTGTTTCGGAAAAAGCCCATCCCTTTACCAGCTTGGGCAGGGCCGCAAAGATCCCTTAACTCTTGACATGCAGAAGCAAAGAAGGGCAGCTATTACAGCTATACAACCTTTAACTTGCCGGAGGTTCAGCAACTAGGTGGCAGTTTCCCATGGTAAGGGGACCCCAATATAGACCCTAAGTCTTGGGCCAGCAGTGTACGGTCCTCAGGCCTGTCACAACCAGAAAAGCCATGGTACTCACATGTCTCATGATCAGTCAGTAGGAACTTGGGCTCGAATCAAATTACATAAGTTTTATCTGAAATCCATAGTATGGGCTCCAGTGTTAAATTACAAAATGACATAAATCCTATCTAAAATCCATAGTATGGGAAAGCAGCAACAAGAGCAAAAAAACAGCAAGCGGATGTTCTTTAATTGACGTGACTCCCTGCAGTACACCCATGAACGCACAATGCCGAGAGGAAAGCATCTCGTGCACAAGCAGACTGCTTATCGGGGAAGTTCTCCGCACATTCCTGAGGCATTACGACGTCGGTTCCATGCGCCCGAGGAAAAGATCATCCACGTAAGAAAGCCCCAGACGTTGATTCCTAGCTCAAACCTTACTGGTTCTTTGTGGGGAATAAGGGAATATAATCCCTATACAACCCCTACATAATGTATTCCCTTATGCCGTACAAAGAACCAATAAGAGCAAGCATCATTGCGGAAGTTCATCCTTCTCTTGCACATCACACTCTCACACCCAAAGCCTTGAAATTGAATCCTGATCCCAAATCCACGACCCCAAGCCCTAAAGAATACACGTCTTGATGTTCTTTTCCCGTATGTTTATATAACCCCTATCTATGTTCCATAATGTAGACCCATGATTCATAAACCCCCTTCCTTTTAAGGGCCTAAATATTAGGATCCCTATCATAATCCCTATTAGGGGGAAGGGGTTTCTTAATCCGGGGTCTACATTATTCCCCAAACCTTGAAGCAGTTCCTAGGATGAAGGAAATGAGCGTGCCCAGACGAGTAGCGTTTTTTTTGGTGCTTAAACCCGGTAAGATTATGTTCCTCATATAAAATACTATACCCCAAAAGGAGAATATATTCTTACTCTACATTGGGTACCATAGTATCCCCAAATAAAATACTACTCAGATGTGGCTTTGGGTGTGATTGGGGCTTGGGGTCAGAGGCCCAAGGTGAGGGCTTAAGTTCTTAGGTTGCCTTCCAAGACGGCAGGCCACTTATTCCCTGCCTCAACCAGCAGACTCAACAGACATGATAGACTTGTTCTCTAGGTTGCGCTGAGCTACATACGAACCCTCTATTTATTTTGTCATCGAATTACCTGCCGGCCTCTAACGCCCTGAACCTTACACGACATTGTTCTGTCTCGTCAGGTGTCTGAGTGAAGTCTTTTTGCGATCCGGCCAATCTCGCATCTTAGAATGCTCCACTTCAACGAGGATTTCCCAGCCCGGATGAAATAGAGATTCACTTGGGGACCTTTGTCATAGCTGATGCAACCAAAGACCTCAAAATTTAGGTCTGGAGAATCCCGATATCCGTCTGCAAGGCCAGTTCAGAAAGGGCAGATGTCGTCAAGATCTCCCCAAATGCTATGTGCCGGCCTGCCACAGTTCCGGAGTCAACTGCGCTGCAGCAAGCTTTTACTTCAGAGTTCATCATACAATGAGTGGTCACTTGAAGAATCAGCACCTGTGTGTTGAAACGTTATATTAAAGTATATTATAATATGTTATAGTATATTATAATATTTTACAGCATATTATATCAGGCTATAGTATATTTGAATATATTATACCATTATAGTATAGTATATTAAAGTATAGTATATTATGTTTGGGACAACATTCCAAGGGTTGGAGCATGTTTTTCACCGAGGCCTTGGGTAACGACTGGTTGGGCCCTGCGCCGTAGTGAAGACGTCCACACATGCTTAGGCGAGCCCTATGAAGACCGCATACCGCGTCCCAAACATAACATGCTACGAAAACGATATACTGTAATATACTCAAATATACTATAACCTACTATAATATGCCCATAAAGACACCATTCACGACAACAGTTTTCATAAACTACTCTACATTCCAAGACAAATCTTTTTCAGGTCTGAAGGGTGACCAAGCAATACCATACTGCGAAACTCGAAATTCAAGGCCCTGAACCCAACATCCTGAAGCACAACCAAAACCCTCCAGAATTCATGCACTTCTTGAAAGGTCCTTCTAGGAAGTTGTCCCTTTTCCTTGGGATGGGGACCGCAGTTTGAAATCAAACGGAAAGGCACCTCCTGGGATGTTAGGTCAGCAATGAAGATTACGGGGAAGCTTAGAGGACTGGACCCTCCGCAGCATATACATAAGGAGGACCCCCCACCGTGTAATAGTGATATGGTAAGAATAGAATAGGACCCTAATATAATCCTTATTATCCCCTATAATCACTATTACTGGGTCGGGCGTCCACCCAACATATACGCCGATAATGAGCAGAGAGCCTTTTCTTGAGGACCGCGAAGGGAAAAAGAACCACAATTCCGGCACACACCCACATTGCAAAGCACTAGAGAGCAATGAAAGCCCCCTCTGACTCAGATGCGGTGGGGCTTTTTTCATCAAACAATACCGCGAAAAATCATGCTAACCAGCGGGTAATCATCTCATAAAGCACTAGCCCACATTTCGAATTTGATGCAGACGTGCAGGGAAAGTTTGAGCATACTGTGCAGCGGCAGAATCCAAAGATCAGAACTCGATTGAAAATGTGCTTCACCACATGCACAAAAACACAAAAAAAGTCGAACCCTACACCCTCAACTCTACACAAAGGCATGGTTTAAAAAAAAATGAGCTTCCAAAAAAAGGTGTACCACCTTGGGGGATCGCCCTAAATCCTAAACCCGCTCAGGACTCAGGCCTGTAGTTGCCACTCGGAAGACCCTGCGGCAGCAGTCCAGCTAGGCGGAAGCCTCTATCGGTTGCTGGCTTTGAGGCTTGTGGTGGGAGGTTTCCCCAAGTAAGGGAGTTCCAACACAGGGTTTAGGGTTTAGCGTTTAGTGCTTTACGAGGCCGGGAATGGTGTGTAGGATCTGATCTGGGCCTGTGCGCTACTGCCAGCGCTACTGCTACTTCTACGAAGACTTCTTCTTTTACCATCTGGAGCTGCTGCTTCCAATTCCTGTTATCTGCGGCTGTCACGCTGTTATTCTTACTGACTATTACAATGACTATTCCTATTACTGATACGGGTACTGCAATTAATACTGTTAGTTTTGCTGACCCTGGTGCTACTACTGCTACTGCTAGTGCTGGTGCTCTTGCTACTATCACCACGACAACGACGACGATGACGACGTAGCATCAGCCCCGGAAGCAGCAGCAACCGCAGGGAGTGTCCGTAGCAGATTCTACGAATCAAGGACATCTGAACAAAGCAGGGCTTCAGCTGCAGCAAGGCAGTCGAAAAGGTGCCCTGCTCTGGCCGGCTGTTCTGTTCAAGCAAAAATGCAATGCATAACCTGTACAGGGGCCTGTACGCTACTGAAAGTCCATGATTGGGGCAGGAAGTTCTTCCGAGAAAAATGCGAACATATTGAAGGTTCTGAAGACACATGTGGCTGGCGGGTGAAGTGTACATGGTCGATCTCATTGTGGAGCTATGATCAGAGCCAGCGATATTCCTTGAGCGCTCTAACATGACTGGAAGAGGCAGCACATTCTTTTACGCATGTGCATGGGACATATGGTAGAACCATGTATCTAACAAGTGGTGCTATCAGCACTTCGCGCAAAATCCTCAAATCTGTAACAAACAAATCTACGCCTTGCGCGCTTCGGGAATGCCACCCCATTTCGGGCAGAACGGCGTTTGGAATAAATACGAGACAGTGGCAAGCGGGCTAGAGATTCCAAAAAGGCTAAAAGTCCAGTACAGTTTGCCTGTATGCGTGTCCACTGACCCTGCACGAGTTCGGGAAAAGCTTCACAAAACCGAACGACAAACACCTAGGCGCCTGCACAGTTATTTCCCTCCCCTCCTCCACCCCCGCAAATAGAACACCAAGGCTCTTTTCGCCCTTGCCCATTCACTGGCGATCTCGCACGTAGCTGGCACTAGTGGCTCGGCGACTGTTCCATGGTGTGGCTTGCGTATGCGACTGCAGCTTCAGGGCTTCGAGCTCAATAGCTACGGGTGTAGGGTTTAGGGTGAAGGCCTACAGCTGTTTAACGTCCAGTGCTTGAGCTCTCTTGCATCCTCTTGCAACACATCACGCTCATTTAATACAAATGTTGAAGCCGAACTAATAACTAGCAGAGAACATAAGCAGTTCTTGTCACTTCAAACTACTACCAACTTACTTTTGAACCACAGGTATTGCAGCCACACCTCCGACCTTGCTGTCTACAGCACTCGCACTGCGGTACATCGCAAGATTGTAAAGTGCTAGGTAATTACAAACCTTCATATCACTCGCGTCTGCTTGGACTATGTTGGTGTGCATCTCGGCGTAATGGCACAACTCCAAAAACGAGCGCTTTCTCATCGAATTGACCGGATATGCTCTACGGCCTGTGACACTGCTCTCAGAGCATCGAAACTGCGACCCAACCTCAGGGAATATGGCGATGTATTATATAGGGGAGGTCCGCTCTCAGGGGGCGATGAGCATGGTGAATCATTTCCCTGATTGTCGCTTCAGAGGTATTTCTATGTGGGGCTGGTAAGATTTCTCTACTAACAAGCAAATTAAAGTACCTAGCATAATCCTGCCTATCTGAGTCATATCCCATGTAGACACCCCCCAGGAAACCATATAGCGGGCTGAGTGAATCAGAGCCTCTGCAGTGCTGAGGCTAGAACCATAGGCTCTAGTATGGGGGCCTAACTCGGAGTCGAATCACTGAAGCCACTACTTCGGGCTAGGTTTCAGGATTTTGGCTTCAGAACTTCAGGGATTTTAGGGACCAGGATCTCGCGTCTAGGGTTTAGGGTTTAGGGTTTAGGGTTTAGGGTCCAGGCCTGAACCCTAAGTTCTAAATCCTGAACCCCAAACCCTAAACCCTGCACCCCCGACCCTAATCCCTTGAAACCCGAAACCGTTACTGTAGGGCTTGGGACTGCAGATAGGGCTAGGGATTAGCTCCTAACTTGGCTGTTTGTTTAGATAGGGACCCTTGGGATACATAGGTTTAGGGTTTGGGGACTTTGAGTTTTGGACTTCGTAGGGCTCAATTTTGAGGCTTCATAATCAGAACATAGCTACGATCTAGCTGTTACTGGCTGGGGGCAGTACCCAACGTGTAGGGAGGATGTCTGGGAAACAACAATCGGGGTGGAGCACTGTATAAAATAGCCCCAATATGCACAAAATATGTCCCCACCCTCACATCCCCCTTATCTCCGCGAGTCCGTTTGAGAAACTCTCATGCGGAAGGCTGTCTTGGACCATACATGGTTCCAACCGCTGTAATCCATTGATGGAGGCCATATACGCACACACAACTCTCACGAGGAGTCCTAGACCTTGAAACTCTCATTTTGCAACAGCATGCTGAGTCAGAGTCGATAACTAATTAAAAGTCGACACCCTTCCATCAACAAGCTGTCACTCTACTCTTTGAACGCTGCGATCCACACACCCCTAGACTTTTGAATCGGGCACACGAAGAACCCCTGGATAGCTTAGGTGCACCCCCCACCCTGCAATAGTGACCAAGGCATAATGGTGATTATAACAGGGTCCTTATTCTTATGATACCACTATTACAGGGTATAGCCCCGAAAAACCCTTCAAGCAGAAGAATCCAGAACCCAGGTTCCTGCCTGCTCACGAGGTGTCCATAGGAGCTGCGCTCTCGGTCGCAGGTGCTGGCTCCTCGGGCATGGGTTCGTCATCCGGCGCCTGCAGATCTTTTTGTATTATTCCGCTGGAAGCCGCTTTCTCGTTGTAGCCCTTACGGGATTCAGTTCTGGCAAGCACCCGGTCAGACTGGAGCTAGAACCCAGGAGCATGCCAAGGCCAAGTACATCAGGAAACAAAGTAGGTGTAGGGTATATATGCGCATATATAGGGTAGTATAGGGGATATATAGGGGTTATATAGGGGGATTGCTCTTTGCAATAACAATTACGACCAGAGGCATGAGGCGTTAAGTAAGCCCATGACAACCCGTTTGAGGACAAGGACGATGAGGGGGAATGACCCAAGACATAACTGAACAAATATGTTTTCGAATACTGTCCGAGTGTTCAAGCTGGTTCTCAATCGGAACAAAATCTGGCTATGCTAACTACAGGGATTATGTAGGCATTACAGGGTTATATAGGGGTTATATTGGGGTTATATAGGGATAATGGAAAATCAAATGGAAACTACTATAATGGACAGTAATCTCCAGGTGATGCTTTTCTAATATAGCGATTGTCGGCGAGGGGTTCTAAAATTCGAGGGCTATGTGAGGTTTGAGATGTACGGCTGAATTTACCGGGTTACTAAGACGCCAAAAGTTTGGGCTTAGAAGTCACGAAGATTTCGGGGTCAAAGTAATGGCCTTTGGTAAGCTAGGAATGAAGGAATGGATCCTTTTGCCCATGCTTATAGTAATCCCTATAGCAAGCCCTAAACCCTAAACCCTAAACACGAAACCCTGAAGCTTCAGGGCTTGGCCTTCTTCTCCAGGCTATCGATGACCTTCTGCAACTCGTCGCTTGAAAGCTCACGGTACTTGCCTGCAGTAAACCAGGGTTTAGGGTTTAGGGGAAATATAGTTTCCCCCCCTTGTTTAGTATTGGGGGAAACTGTTTTCCCCTTTTGTTTAGATCCAAATTTCTGACCATGCTTTTATCGTTTGCATCATCGAAGGCAGTCCAGAACTGGCTTGTTTCCACCTCAATGGCTGCAGTCCACATGCTGCAGCACGACTTCTGCCGAAAAAAAGCCAAGCGCCAGGTTTGGGCACGCTACTGCCATGTGGGTTGTTCTCAAAAGTATGCGCCCCTTTTGGGGATATACTATACTACGGCACTTCATATTTAGGGGTACCTAAATGGGACCCTAATTGTCGGAACTACCCATGTATGCACTTGTTTAGGCTTGTCGCAGCAAACCTGCAGCATCTTTCAGGGGTGCTAGAGCCTGAGAATACATGGTTCGTAGCAGGGGGGATTCAACTCCACAACAATCCACAGTAAAGCCGTCAAAAGCGGTCATGATTTGCTTGTCTGGCACTCTGGACTGGATGTTCTTCTATCTACTCCCAGCTGTCCCCTACATATTCCTATATAAGCTGGTACACCCCTACATACCCCACATGATCCTACATGCATCTGCCTCCCATCTGAATCACGGCCACCGCAGTGTTCTTCGTCGTGAGGGACTGGTCTGAGGAGGTGGTCTTGTTCATCGCCTCCAGTATTCAATCTTAGGGTTTAGGGTCAAAGGTCTAGCACTACTACTACTAGTACTTCTACCACCACCACCACCACCACCACCACCACCACCACCACCGCCACTTCTACTACACCTCCTACCCCTGCTCCTAATAGCAATTAAGTTCAAAAGGAAGGGGGCGTGAAAGGACCCTGCCATCTTGAAAAGCTCCGAAGGACCAGAGCACCTTGCATCCCCAGACCCCCTAAAGGATCCAAAAAATCGAACCCCCCCATATGAACCCATTACTACATTGGGGAAAGTAGGGGATTCTTAGGGGGCTCCATTTTTTGGATCCTTTAGGGGGTCTGGGTCCCTGGACAAATGGATCTTGGATGCCGCTGTAGAGCTTCAAGGACCAAAAATACTCTGCAAATTGAGGCAATGCCTCGCTCCTTTCCTTCAAAATTTGCCAAAACCTGTGATACCTGCACAACCCCTTTTGCAACAGGCTTTCGCAATATGGGGAGCGTCTCAAAGTAGTCCATATACAATGAGGCCCCTATGTTCCCTATATGATCCATGCACATTTCTCGGGTCGTAAAGGGCGCCTTTTTTGAGAAAGCCCCATTTGATCTCTTAACCCAAATCCCGCCACATAGGGGAACAACACCTATATGAAAATCCACCACAACCTCTGCGGTAGTCCTACATCCCAAAACCCTGCAAAACGCATACATGCCCTTGATGTCCAACCCAAATAAAGACTTGGAGCCCCTCACGAACGTGAGTGACATACACGCATCGCAGCAACTGCGGCACCACCCTGATAAGTCAGCAAGGCCACACCCATAAAACCCATAATCAACCATATCCCACTCTTTCTGGAGGAAAGACTGCATGCCATAAGAAAAAATAAACCATAAAGACCCTTGAACTCTAAAGCCCTTGCCTCGAGGCCATGCTTGATCAGCGCATCTACATCCGCAGTCTCGAACTCAGCGAAATACTTCTCCTGCTCAGGAGAGCAGTTCAGGGTTTAGGTTAAGCAGACCCTTACACCAAGAATCGGCAGCCTCAGACTTACACCCCTACCGTTAGCTTCGGAGCGCCAAGGAAAAGACTTGAGAAAAGCCTGAAGAAGGCCCGGTATCCTAGATGCCAGTTTGCGGCTTAGGGACCCTCAGCCACATGCCGCAACATAACTCTTGAGTTTGTATGTATCTCCCTCAAACCAACATGAAACCTTATATAGCCCCCCTCTTCAGGGACAGTATTTTTTGGGGTGGCCTTTGGGGGTCGGTCTAGGGAAGGTACATGGATCAGCAGTGCAGAGTCGACAAAAGGGATCCTCGACCTCCAATTCGTCCAGCACATGCGGCTTTCGTAGGATTACCGCAGGCAACAAACCCTGAACTTTATGCCCTCCTCTGCCCGTTCGGACACCCTGAGAACCCCTGACGTAACTCTTCTGCGGGCAGGGGGACCAGGTATGTCTTCGCCGAAGTGGACCGACCGCCAATGGCCATGGCATAATACCTATCCGGGGTCAGGAAAAAAGTCTACAAGAGCATATGAGCCATAATCTAAACTATTAAATAGGGGATTATATAGGGGACTACTATAGGGGTTATTAAGGGGGATACTAGGAGTTTAGACTATAGCTCATATGAGACCCTAGAATCTAGTATCCTCGGGTCGCAAAATCACTGGGAGTTTTCTTGTGGTAGCATAGCAAACCAAGGGACGCCATACAGGATAGTAAGAAGTAACATAGGCCAGCTAAAAGTATAGTTGTCCTACTTTTGATACTGCAATTCTTGCACAATCCCACATACCTTGTACCTTGGGAGTTTTGCGCTTATAGTATACAAAGGCTATGCAAGCACATATACAAGGGAACCTTAAACGTCATCTGCAGGTTGCCTGAGGATGACAATAAGTACTTTTAGCTCGACAAGTATAGTAGTGATGGTGATGACCTCCCAACCGCCTAAGTATTACCAGGTCTCCAGTAATGTAATGGCACTACATTAGAGAAATCAGGGACCCGGAGGCTTGCTGTCATGGGTACCCAACAGCCCTGACTACCCTCCCCTGCATTCCCGCAATGGCCCGCAAAAACACCTTCTTGATACTCCAATGACTATTGGTCAAGCTAGGCATATTACGAAACATGAATGTTAATTGTACTTGTAATCAACCCTGGCACCCTAGGATATTACGGTTGGTTGCTGCTTGGACTTTTCCCTACATAAGTATTGACATGTGCTCGCTTGCGTTTCAGGAACTGAAGGTGGACGGTTTTTTCTAGGGAGGGAGGGGCCTGGATGGGCGTGGAGAAAATGGCGGGGCAGGGGGAGCTTCATCTGGGTCAGGGCTCCTGCAATCTCTTAGTGTTCAGGGTTTAGCGTCAGAATTGTCTAGGCATGGTTGCAGGGACCGCAAACACACCGGTGTCCAGGTCAACTTCTACACTCCGTCTACTCAGCTGTTTGGCTGCTTTACCTGCAGCCTTTAGCAACTTGAATAAATAATAAATTAAAGAGGTCATTAAGGGGGATACTAGGAGTGTACACTAAGGCTCATATGCATTCTGAGATAAACCTGTACTCTAGCCCCCAAAGCCCAAACCGCTGTAGAATCATCCCACGAAGCCGGGAGACTCAAAGTAGTTGCCGCTGGGGCAGGTCTCAAAGAGGTGGGGCCCCTTCTCGTCACATCCAGCCACAAGAAGGCCAACCTAGTCAGGTGGTAGTAACAGGGGTTAAGGCTTGAAGCTTAGAGGATTAAGGTTTAAGGTTCCGGGAATGCCCTTCTGGGTTTCCCAAGTTAGGGGTCCCTTGTTGGGGGTCGCATTCTGAGGACTAATGTCTGAGCTCTATTTATACCCAATCGATAAGCCCGGCAGTGTTGTTTGTAGTAGACGTTGTGGTGGTAGTAGTAGTGGTGGCGGGGACATCTTTAGTGGCGCTGGTGCTGGCACGGGCGTCGGCGAGGGTAGCGCGGGCGTTGGGGCGGCGGTGGTGGCGCCGGAGCGGTGATGGCGGCGGGGGCAGGAACTAGTAGAGGAGGAGGGGGAATAGCAGATCTCTCACAAAAAACAAAAAGTGTTTCTATGTATTTCTTTAATTTTAAGTTCCGTCATACACATCCAGTTCATCTGCATACTTCTTATGGCAAGCTTCGAATAGGCAGCAGTTTGGAGAACCCGCCATAAAGACAAGACACTCCGTAGGGCCGCTTAGAGGAGTTCTGGGTCTTCTGCTGGGACTTGTCCTGAGTCATGATCGGGCGCACTCAACATGTCAAAACTCTGTCAATTTAGTAAGCCTGTAGCTCATGTTTTTGGGTGAGTCTAGCACTATCAAAACAACACAAAGTCTTGATAAACCTGTTCCGGTGTCGGCGACCTGTGCCACGAGCCGTCCTACATTCATCGGCGCATCGTAGACATAGCCTGGGTTGCTGTTAAATTAATTTAGCATACTATGGGCATATAGTAAAGCATAGGGGGCCCTTGTTTTAGTCACCCTAAACCCTATATACCCATTTTGCCGTGACTTACCTTAAGTTCCTTAACAGCAACCCAGTAGCTGTGGTTTAGGCACTCGTTGCGCATGTAGTCGGCCAGGACGCGCGCATCGGCCGTGAGCCCCGAGATGCCAATAGCCATGTGGTCATCGATCTTGAAGATCCTAACAGTGACTCCGATCCAGAGGCGATGCAAACCAAAGAAAAAATTCAATGATTTCTGTACACTAAACATTTGGGGAAAAATATTTTCCCCAAATGTTTAGTACTTGGGGAAAAATATTTTTCCCCAAATGTTTAGTAAGGCCATCACACGGGATCTTTGGTAGAAAAGAAATGGAAAATGGAAAGCTCCTTCGCAAGGCCGGCTTCTCAAAAGGGCCGGGGTACTCTCAGGGGCCAGACAGCTGCGTAAGGGGGATGAAAAAGGGGGATGTAAGGGTAGATTAACGTTGAACCCTGAACTCCCAAATTCTCAATCATAAACCCTAAATCATAAACCCTTAAACCCTAAACCCTCTAACCCTCTAACCCTTAAACCCTTCTTAACTTCTCAAACCCTTCAACCCTAAACCCTGAAACCATGAAGCCATGATCTGCCAAAGGATCTTCTGCTGGTGGGTCGCCAACTCTGACTGGGCTCTCTTGAAGGAGACAAGGACAACGCAGGCCTCTCAACCCTAGTTTGGGGTTTAGGGTTTGAGGTTTAGGGTTTGGGGTTTAGGGTTTGGGGTTTAGGGCTTAGGGCTTTAGGGCTTGGGGTTTAGGGTTTATGGTTTTGGGGTTTCAGGTTTGGGGTTTAGGGTTTTTTTGGCGGACCTTTTTCCAGGGTTTAGGGTTTGGGGTTTAGGGCGTAGGCCTCTCAATCCCAAACTTATCTTTGGTTAGCTGGGAATGATGGAATGGGAAAGCAAATGGAAACTACAATAATGGGTTATATGAGGACTACTATACCTAAGGGAAGTGAAGCCCTGAAGCCGAAGATCTTGTCTTACTGGGGGTTAGTAGGGAACAAGGGGATCTACTATATAGGGAATATGGTTATACTTTGATGAGCCACCAGTAAGTTGTTGCATCCAGACTTGGCTAGATTACTTGGAGAAGAGTAGCTCCAGGCACCATGCTACGCTCCAAAACTAACACTAGTCAGAGACTGCAAGCAGCGGAAAAATTAGCTGACCATGTCATTTCTGGCTTTCACGGAGTTAACAGACGGCGGATTACCCCTAAACCCTAAACACTAGACGAACTTTCGCCACAGGGTTGCGAAGTGTTGCAAGGAGCTGGGCCCTACAGGAGGTTCAGGGCAACTTTTAACCCAGCTGTAATTGTACTTGCTATAGGGTTTAGGGTTTAGGGGTTGGGGGTTATCTAGTATAGGGGTATATTAAGGTAAAATAGGGTTTGGGGTAACTGTAATCCAACTGTAATACTTCTACCCCAAATATTAAATCCCTACAGTCAGTAAGTCCCCATACATGTTGATGACTGGGTTGTGACTGCCAGTTGTCATGACTTTGGTTGTACTGATCCTGAACCTAACCAACTCCTGTGGTTAGACCTAAATGCCCTGACAGACCTCAATATACAATTAAAGCGGCATAGTTTCTCATTGTATAAGGCACTTGAGACCATGCATGATTTTAGAATTATGCAAGCCAGATGTTTACTCTCAACTTAGCGGGAGCGTGCATTTTGGGTTTGTTGAAACTTCCGTGTATAGACCTTTGCCAGACTCAGAAAATCTCAGGAATCAAGCTGTCTTGGAAAAACGAAGTTGCAGGCTGACAGGTTACAAAAGACAAGTGCAAACTACTGCACTGCCTGAAGTCTCAGGTTAGCGGAGGATCGAATGGAAAAATAATGACAAAATGGACACTGGTCTTACATAGTGGCTTATAAAGTGGGGGCTGGGTCATTAGAATAGATTGCCTTTTCCTGTGTGCTATGGCCTCTTAACACTATTCCTGGACAACATCCTGCACGGTCCGATGTATACTCGAGTATGATCATCCGAAGGTGTATGCGCACAGCAAGCATGCAGGACTTCCTCCATCAATGCGCAAAGTATTGAAACTCGCTTGCATAAACAAGCTCGGAAATCATACTTCCTTGGCAAAACCAGGCTGCAGGCAGCCAGGTTTAAGAGACAGGGTTCAGGGTTTAGGGTTCTGGGTAAAGTTAACCAAGACCTACTGTACGACCTAGGTTGATGCAGCATCTAACGGAAAAGAAGAAAATGGAAAATGAAATGGAAACTGGGCTTATGCAGAAGTTAAAGGCACTCATGTAGGAGTACATACTGAGAATGAGTTGTCGTTGCCAGCCAAAAGAGGCCGCGTGAGGTATAGTCTAAACTCCTAGTATCCCCCTTAGTAACCCCTATAGTAGTCCCCTATGTTATCCCCTATATAACCCCCCTTTAAGGAGTTTAGACTATGGCTCATGTGCTATTGCCTTGTGATACGGCCACTAAACCAAATCCGTTAACTTTAGTAACACTTGCATGATGATTCCAGATGTTTAGGTGCGTGATATATTCATGCAGGACTTCCTCCGCTAATGCTCAAAACCCCTCTGTAAGCCCTAAGCCCTGAATCCCGGTACTTTTGCCAAGCTTTGGGGGAAAAAGCCAAGTCATCCCAGTCTTAACCCTACTCTCGCACAGTAATTTCCATTTTCTTTTCCAGTATTCCCTGTATGATCCCAATAGTCCTTGACTCCCTACTTACCCTAAGCCCTCAACCCCATATACACTTTCTTCCCTACCAACCGTGACCCCTTAAATATTATTCCTACCCTTCCCCTGGCTTCGGGAGAACAAGCTGTGCCTTGGAGCGTAAGCCGAGCACGGGGGTCCCCTGCTTGACTGCTTCCATGGCATACTCCACCTGAATGGTGTTTCTTGGTGGTTTTATATTCTACTATACCCAAAAGGAGGATACAATCTTACTCTACACTGGGTACCATAAGTCTCGTTTCTTGCTGGTTGAACCCAATACAGTTATATTAGGGTTTGGGGTTTTGGGCTTACCCAAAAGGAGGATATAGCTTTAATCTACATTGGTACAATAGCATCCCCAAATAAAAGTACTACTGAGCTGTGCAACTTCGTGAAACCACAGTTTCTCAAAATCAGGGGTACCTCTAAGGCGGTCATTTAGAGGTCATATAGGGTTCAGGGTTTAGGATGTAAGGTTTATGGGTTTGCCCAAATCTGGAGCAGACTTTTAGGGATCCTATTGATAAGGACTATGCTTTTCGGGGACTGCTGTGGGGTCCCCTGTACCAAGGTCCTTGGGGGTTGTACAACTGCCCTCTGAAGGAACCCTAAGGGACTACCGCAGTTCATATGAGGACTATATGGGAGCCATGTAACAGCGACTTTTTAAGGATACCACCCTGGAACCCTGGATTACATGGGGGTTTCCAGGAAACCACGGAGCCTCTCTTTGGAAGCCCCGATAATCGGATAACAGCATATTGGGGTCTCATTGGGCCCCCTCATGGAAACTGTGAGTTGAAAGAAGAAGTATTATAAGGGCTGTTGGAGCTAGGAATTGCGAGGAGTACACCCATCACCCCATTGCTATCACTAACAGAAAAGGGTTCTACTGGGAACCGTTCCTACTGTATTCTTGGGGTTCCCTGTTTGGAGTTCCCATTAAAGTTCCTTTATAACCCAAAACAGGGGACCCCAAGAATATAGAAGGAATATGATACAGTATATGGACCCTGGTAGGTACATTCCTATTATGTTCCTACTATATTCTCAAAGTTCCCTGTTTGGGGTTCCCATTAAAGTCCCTTTATAACAGACTTCTCGGATCCATGAGACTCGTCTCTTGGAAACTCGTCGCCAGCTGATCTCCCCGAGAATGAGCTAGAGTCTAAGCTCCTAGAATCCTTCTTAATTAGCCCTAAAATGCTCCCCTATATAATCCCCTATATAACCCCCCGATTGTAGGAGTTTAGACTACTTGATCATGCTAATCTCTGTAAGTTTGTTTCGATGAGATCCTCCCACTTCGCATGTGGCCATTAACCTTCAGGGTCCTCTGGGGGGTCCGTTCTTCACATCTGGGCCCTGATCGAGGAGTCGTTGTTCGTTGTATAAGAAGTCTCCAGATTTGGCATATGTTTCCTCAAGGCCCTTCCGGTTTGCACAGCGCATAGAGCACGCAACATTCTCCGCGGCCCTTGACCCCAAGCACTCCACCCACAACTCTCTAAACGCGAAAATCAGTTGCCCAACGGACTCAAACATGAAGCATGTGGCAGCTTCCCGCGAAAGCCCTCAGAGAAGCGTCTGTGGAATCATAACAGACTCCACTGGAGGCTGATGAACAACTGGGTTGCTGTTAAGGAAGTTACCATAATGGGTATATATAGTAAATAATAGGGTTTCCCCAATATAGTAACTTAATTTAAGTTCCTTAACAGCAACCCAGACAGACACGGTCACTTTCCAGAAGCTCCTTTCAAGTGCTACGCGGTCCTGACAGGAACCGCTTCCGCAGGTTCCCGGTATTCTCCCGAATTGGTTCAACCTCTGGCTGACAACTACGTAAACCTCCCGTAAAACTGAGCAAATCCTGCACATGCCATGCGGAAATTAACTGCTACTACATCCCCTACAATGCCTTGCAAAGCCTCCCGGCGATACCATGATGATGTTAAGATATCTCGCCTGGAGGATTCGCCCCGCAGGGCTCCAGGTGATGCAGTCCATGTCATACCTCCGCGGCTTAGGATGCAATGTAGGGGCCTAAAGAGAAGCCACACGATGTGGGGCTAGGGTTACAAAATGGAACAGGTTTGCTGGGGATATTATAAACTGCCAGGATTAGACGGTGACAAATTTCCGGTGTAATTTAGATTTGGGCAGGGGACATGACTAGAATGATGGCATTTTGCTTGGGAAACCCCTCAAGACAACATAGCAAAAAGAATCTGAAGCATAAGCCAGAACGAAAATGACGCATCCAAGACTGTTCAAGGCGCTCATGCTCACATAGCTAAAAGATGTAACTGTCAAACAGGGCGCCCGTGCAGTCAATGGATTTCCAAAGGACCCTCCGCTCCCAGACCGACCCGAACTTTCACACTCAGGCATCATCAGACTAGATAGAGGAGTTTGTCAACCAAGGTAGGATCGCTCTAATAACCGAAGATACACATAGCTCTCAAAACTAAGGGATCCCGTGTGCTGGCCCTTCATGTGCTTTAACAAGTTACATGAGCCTTTCGCTGGCTTTGCAGGACGGAGGCTTCGCAACTATCCCGTCACCAATGCCCGTAGGTCTAGCCAGCGACCAGGCAAACTCAAACATGGCAGCCCCACTCCGATTATATTGGCTCCGTAGACTGGCGGCGTCAAGCCCCTGAAACGCAGCCCCTAAACCCCTAGACCCCCAACCGCAAGAAAAAAACTGACTTCAACCTCAAGCTCTAAGGGTTTAGGGAGGTAGGATTCAGGGTTAAGGGTTTAGTGCTTAGGGTTTAGGATCAATCCCCCACCCAGCAATTTTTGCCACAATGACTATGGTAATTAGGTATTCTTGAGGCGCAATTAACTCCATGCTTAGGGGCTTTTACTGTACAGGGATTGACCTAGACTCAACACCTGCAACAATAAACCAAAATATAACCTTATATAACCCTGTATAAGCCCTACATAACCCCTATATAACCCTATATACCCCCTATATAACCCCCAAAATTCTCTAAGACCCCTCTCAGACCTAAACTCTTTGCAAATTTTCAACTCAGCGGCTGATGGTTGCGATACATGGCCTCGGCTCTTGCAGCAGGATGTAGTTCCCAGACCCCCCAAAGGGATCTAAAAATTAGAACCCCTAGGAGACTATGGGGATGAATATAGGGATGATATAGGGGTTATTATGGCTTTATATAGAGGATCTTTTTTTTAGATCCTTCTAGGGGTCTGGGATGGGCTTTGGGGTGGGTTGGGGCTTAGGGATTATGGTTATACTGGTGTAATATAGGGATAATGGAAAAATGAAAACTACCATTTAGGGTTTAGGATCTAAGTAAGGGTCTAGCAACTGTGAGGCAAGCAGAAAAGCAACAAGATCTGAGGACTTTGGGCTTGAACCTTACAATATAGGGGTTATATAGGGAGTATATAGGATTATGTAGGGGTTATGTAGGGCTTATACAGGGGTTATATAGGGTTATATATGCGTTATACAAGCGCAAGGGACAAAGCTCCACGGCAACGCCAAGGTCGCAGACTGCTATGCGCCACAGCTGGCTAAAGAATCCAAGTTTGCTGCCTGCTACAGCGAAGACTAAAACAGGCAAAAGACTTGCGGTGACCTGGAGTGTTTGAGTACGTGTGATGCGATGCTTAAGGATTAAGGCCTATGAGTGTTCAAAAACGTCAAAGCGTCTCAGGTAAGATTCTGAGCGGGCGGAAGGACCGCCATTCTGCGGGTCCATTTTTGAGGAGTACCTATCGTAAGCAAGAAGAATGGTCAAGGAGCCGCTAAAGTGGTGCTAACACTGGACATCCAACAAAAGCGTTGAGCAAACTACTCAAGGCAACCCAATGCTTGGGATCTAAGCCACTTCTGCAGCGTGAGTGGGAAGGAAGACTGCACTGCAGGATCAGGTTATGCTCAAGCAGAAGAAACCTAACCAACAGCCAAAATCCTAACGCAATAAAAAGGAGAAGTCTACAAAACTTGTGCTCCCATGTCCACGCCTCCAAGGTAGAAGTCTGAACTGCAACAAAACAAGCCCAAATTCCTGCTTAGAACTCTTCACTCGGCGACCTCTACCCCCAACCGCCCCCCACCGCACCGTGCGCTGGCAGAGCCCTGAAGCCCCCCAAAATCTTGGGGTTTAGGGTTTCAGCAGCCATGTGGCCCCCACACCCTGGGTACCAAGCCGGGTCCGGTCCTATTTGAGCCTGAGCCGAACCCTGCGGTGACGGCGTGTAATGAAAATGAATCAGGGTTTAGGATGTGTAGAGGTTGGTTTGAGGTCTAGGATTTAGGATTTAGGTTTTAGGGTTTAGGGTAGGGTGTATAGAGATGATATGAGATGATATGAGCTGCAGTCAATAGTTCCCAGATAATTCATGGACGTGGGTTCCTTTTTTTGGACCATATCAGAGACCATACTAAACCACAAGCAGGACCCCTATGTCCACCGTAAAGGGTCCCCCAACAGTAGCTGGCTTAGTGCTGAAGGGGCATGGTGGAACATCGGAAGATATCATGTATGTGTATACGTATAGGCTACGCGTGTGTTCATACACGTCTATATGTACATGCGTAAATGTATCTGCAGGCATGTACATCATGGCAACAGTAGGGTATCAGCGTTTACCTGGGCCATCCAATGCAGCTTATTTTGGAGTTTGGTATGATATCTTGGCTATGATTATGATTCTGATTAGAATCCCAAATTAGGCGTCACTGTAATCAGGATAATCTTATCCTGGGTCTATCTATATTGAGATCCCCTTATTCAGGGCAGCCATTTAGGAGATCGAATTTTTTAGGAGATATTCAATTTAGTTTGGGATGACCGTATTCGCTCAAATTGTCAGAACTTATCTATCTTCGGGGCTATAAAGGTTTACGGTTTTGTGCCTGAAAAACACTAGCCGGCTGTCAGAGACTAGTAGAACCTACTATACAACATCCCCCGCGAGGCTCCCCGTCCATTAATTATCCTTAATAACCCTAATTAAGTTGGAACCTTGTTGCGGCTAGTCATGTAGGGGGTGATGATAGGGAACCCATGACTGCTCAGACTTAAAATCTCGGAGAGCGCAGCATCCTGTAAGCAAGGCCTTCCGGGTCGTTCTGCTTGAGGAGGTCCTCAACAGCTACATCTAAAATTTGTTTAGGGTTGAGGGTTCAGAGTTTAGGGTAGGTCTTGTACGAGTGCTGTTGAGATTTTGCACTTGTGTGTATATAACTTTTTGATGGCGTGAAGCAAGTACACGTTGTCCTATAATCCCAATAGTGACCCCCAATGTCCCCTTTCATGAAAATTTTCATTGTAGTACCTAATATAACGGGAGTATAAACGACCCTCGGGATATATGTGGAGTACACAGGGAGTATAGGGATCTCTTTGGGGAGTCAAGAAAGGACAAATTTAAGAAACTCTCACTAGTAGCTGTGCCCTCTGCTTGGGAGGTCAGGCGACTTGGTAACTAGTTTAATAATCAGGATAACTGGGGCTACTATGTGGCTTATCGTGGTTTTTGTATACTTACCCATCCAAGTAAGGCCTACCAAACAGGCTTATCGCCACCCAGAACTGGTCTACACATGTCTACACTCTTAGCCTCCACAGCTTCTGAAGCATTACGTACCCCAGACCCAGGTTAAGGTCAGCAGAAGGAGATGCAATGGGCAATGTTATTCAGCTTCGAAAGACTGCATCATTATCTGCTAGTATGTGCGGATCTCTTGCCTTCGTGGATTTTCGCAAAAAGAATAACGGACTCTGGCCTTGTTCCTTCAGGCGAAACAAACCTTCAGGAAGTCCCCTTGGATGACTATGGTGGGTACCCTATATCTCGGGAATTATGGTACTATAGCTTTAGTTTTTACAGTGGAGGTGAAGGTGATGGCTCCGCATGTCCTGCGTGCACTGCGAATACTCATGGCGCAGTTTTGAAGTGCAGGTGCGTCCGCCTTGCCGAGTTCGCCAGACTTGAAATAGGTACCTTGCAGGAACTAGGGTTTCAGGCTTTAGGGGCAAAAGTTCGAGTGTAGAGCTTGAGGCTTAAAGGTCCCAAGGATCCAGCTAACACCGGCAGAGGGGCTAACGCTCGAAGCTTGAGAGGTTCCTGATCCGCCCCAGGTTTCAGGCTTTTTCCGAGACTCAAGCTCTGAAGGCCTTGTCTGGTTCCCTTTTTAACCTTTAGAGTCCATTGAAATATACTAGGTCTATAGGATCTTTATGATACCAAAAAGGGCAAACATGCCAACATCCAAAGGCCAGCCCAGTTTTGGGACAAGATCACAACTCTACTTGTGAATCCATTTCGTCATGTAGTAATATATTAAACATTCAACGTCCGGCAGCCGGCTACCGCTCGGCGTGTCCAGCAACTCTCGAATTTCGGCTGATGCTCTAGAGGCTGCTACTATCCTTTTGGGATTGGGATTCAAGACTTTACCCCTCAATGCTTTCTGTGAAATCCCCATTTGAGATCCGAGGTGCTCGTTGGCCAGGCATGGGTAGAAGCCTCCGCGTATGCACAATGTGCATCCCTAACTTTTTCCAAGGGCTTGAGGCAAAGTTTGAGGGGTTGGGGTCTAGGGGACTCGGATTTTTTTTATGAGCACGAGATGAGGTTCTAGGCTATCCGGTTCAGACAGAAACTCCTCCGCTAGACCACACGGTCAATTTCGTGGCAGCTGTGACAAGTTGCAAAAAGCCCATCAACATGCACGGGAACATGAGGCCTGCTGAGAAAGTCACCTGAGCGAACAGAATACACATGGTATCCCTTTCGGGCCGTTTGACATATGGTGATCCAAACCAAAAACATCCAAACTCGACAACCAACCTTTTCAGACATCAGCAAGCAAACCCACAGAACTTCAGCTGCTGGACAAAACCCTGCATGCCCTTATCAACCCATATCAAAGGAAATAAGCTACCTGACCCCAAACCTGACAATCATCCCTACTGCATGCATGTCTGAGTTCAACCCTCCATTTTTCCCGTGAATTATAGTTTCCGTTTTAATTCTCTTTGGCACTATCCCCATGTAACCCCATATAACCCTATGTAGCCCGAGGCCGGGACAGGTAGGATCTTCATAGAAGTACTGGCAGTCCTGATGGAAATTCGGGCAGGTCCGAAACATGAAAAGAATCTGGAAGTTTCCATAAACAGTGGCTGAACCATGGCCCTAAACCCTAAACCCTAAACCGGGCCATCCTCTGCTCTGAGCTTTCTACAAAGTTGAGGCTCTCACGTGCGACGCAAGCAGCAGTCAACACTTGCAAAACCGAACAAAAATTCTGACTGTGGCTGAGGGCGAAAAACAAACAATGCACTGATGAAATCAACCTGGTGGAACCCCTGCTCCCCCTAAACAAACATGGAACCCAAAAGAGCCCTAGGTCCTTGTCCGAGTAGCGTATGTGGGGCTCCATGTCAACTTGGGGAAGGGGCAGTTCCTTGAAGCCTCTCAGAGTTTATGATGCCCTCCAAGAACGGCCCCCTTTTTCGAAAACCCCAAGATCAAAGCCCGAACTCCGTTTCTGCAGAACTAGACAGTACAGCCTAAGCCCTCAGAAAACAACATCTTAAATCCTCAGCCAGTATTCCGAAAACCCGACACCTCAAACCCTGAACGCCTTTCAAAATACCCCCCCCTAACCTGTTCGGAACTCTGGTAGAAATCCTACACCCTGCAGTACTCCAAATATTTTTTGGGGTGGTCCTGAACAAAGATGTTGGTAAAGCCCATCCCTATAATGAAGGCCCTACTTTGGTCATATGATAGCAATAGGGTTGTTGGAATGTAGTATCAGAATCCTCCCCCAAACCCTAAACCCTA
>CAJNIZ010015891.1:94660-117234 GCA_905231905.1 Symbiodinium pilosum
AATATGGGGTATATGGGTATCTTAATATATTATATCCAAAGCCATATTCTATCTCTTTAAGGGTCACTATAACCCTACACTCAAAACCCTAAGAGAGCTTGGGGGTGACAGTGATATGCAAAGGTTGGACAACAGCATCCGGGATGTAGGGCTAAGCGCTTACAGCACGGAAGGAGTGCAAGGAATCATCCTATGTCTGTGAGTGAGGAATTAAGGTTTGAGGGTGGAATGTTCAGGGCGCAGAAGACAACTTCTATGAATTCACAACGTAACTTAGAAGCTTGTATAGTTACCAGCATCATTTTGACGTCTACTTAAGGTATGGTCCACTTATTTTGGGAAACTACCATTTGTGTCTGGAATCGGAACATAGGGCCAATACAACTTCTATGGACGCAGAGATGGGCTTTGGAGCCGAATAGCAAAAAACTGTCAGGTGACCTTTTCTAGTTGTGGGCGGCTAACGATCTATCGGGATCTAAACAGATTTGTGGGGCCCCGTTCAAGGAGTACATAGCGCTTGTTCTGAGCCACATGAGCCCGGGACTACAGGTCTAGCACATTCCTTAACAGGTCCCCCTATACCCCCTATACGTCCGGTCCCCCCAACCTAACTTTACCTTCAGTCCGCAGCTCACATGAGCTATAGTCTAAACTCCTAGTATCCCCTTAATAACCCGCATAGTAGTCTCCTATATAATCCCCTCTTTAAGGAGTTTAGGCTACAGCTCACATAACCCCAGCCAAAACATTGCCAAAGTTCAGCATCGAGCGCGCGAGTGAGCTCTGATGGGGCTACCTGCAACGCTTTAAGGTTCAGGGTGGTTATATAGGGTTAAATAGGGGTTACATAGGGATGAGGGTTCTATAGGAGGACTTTTTCACAATTGGGGGGTTCCTTGCAGACCCCAGGGGTATGTTATGAAGAACGCCAAGAGATTGTATGGGTCGCGGTCTTGAGGCCTACCCATGCAAAGTTCAGAGCGCATCCTACTTGAAAGTGATTCATACAAAGAACAGCTGCACTCGTATCTTGTTTTCATGTACTTACAAACTCCCCACTTGCAAGAACTCATGAACCCCTAAGTAGGGTTCAGGATTTTCAGTGCTAGGTTCGATTCAGGGATTGCGCTTGGGGGTCTTCAAAATGAGGGGTGAAGGCTTGGGAAGATGCGCTGATACTCTAACGTTTAAGTTTAAGGCTTAGGGTTTAGGGTAATCTTGGCGGATTCATCTTCGGCTGAGAAGCAAAAGTGATGTAGGGGCCTGAAGACCCAGCTAAGAATAGGACTGGCGGGCCCCAGGGTTAGTATGAACAGGAACCCATTATGGTGGATATCTTTCCGGAGGCAGAATTATGGTGCATAACTGTCCAAAATATCCTGCGCCCGAAACATCAGAAAACGCTTCAAACTATCAGGCTGCGGTTCTGAAAAACGGCCCGTAATGATTGGAAACCTCAAACATCAAATATCATACCTCATGCCTAGCTGAAACCCGTGAAGAGGACATAAAACTTGCGAGGAAGGAACAGGACAGGGGAGAGACGACACGGGCTGCGGTCCCAAATTTCGATTCAAACCCGGATTCCACCCCAGACTGCTCCAAATATGAATCCTTGGGTGCCTTCTGTAAGGTGTAGGACTAGGAGAAACTCTTTCAACCAAACCCTGAACCCTACATAACCCCCCAAACCCTAAACCCCCAACCCTAAACCCTCAACTCCCAACCCTAAACCCTACACCATAAGCCTCGAACCCTAAACCCTAAAACCCAAACACCCAAACCTCAACTCTAAACCCCCAGACCCTAAACCAAACACCAACCCTGAACCCTAAACCCTATATTACATAGGCTATATAGAATATAACCCCTACATAACCCTCATATCCCCCTTGAAAGGCCCCCAACCCCAAACACAAAAACCCCAAACCCTGAACCGACAGAGCGGCGCCTCAGGAGACGGGGCCTGGAAGCCCCACCTGATCAGTTCTTCCTTATTGAGTTTAGGGTTTAGATTTAGGGGTTTAGGGTTTGGGAGCTTAGGAGTTTAGGTGTTCGGGGTTTACGGGTTCAGGGTTTAGGGTCTAGGCTTTAGGGCTTCAGGGCTCAGGGTTTAGGGCTTAAGGGTCTAAAATTTAACATAGTGACCGCAAGGGATGCTGGTCCCTATATATTCTTCATATATCAATCACTTGTGTAATCTTAAAAGACCCTAGGCTTGTATTCCTTATTGGGCTCTAGTACAATGTTAAAAATCAGGTTGCACCATGACCTGGTAATGTTTCTGCCTCAGTACTTGGACTCTCTCTTCCCCAATAACCAAAAGTTTAAACTTTATTATGGAGGCCCAAAAAGGAAGCTCAAGCTCAAAGTTTAAAGTTCTTCTATTGGCTAAGTAAGGACTAAGAGTTGGCGGGGGATCGTTTTTGTGGTGAAGAATCGCTAAACCCTAAACCCTAAACCCTTTTCCAACAGGCTTTCTAAACCCTAAACCCTAAACCCCTAAACCAACACTACTGGACCTGAAGGAGTAAGGTTACCGACCAATGTTGCGGACTCGGGGCTTCAAGATTAATTCACTGGTCCTAGTAAGGATTAAGGGAATATCTTAGATAGGGATTTTATAGGGGTTATGATCCCATATTCCCTACTAAGAACCAGTAAGTTACCTTGGGATTTGTCCGTTTCACAGTGGTTGGTGGTTGGGGCGGGGTGGTGGTGTCTAACAGGTATTCTCGAGAATGTTGGCCCAGCTTCAAGAGGCATGTGCTTTCATGTCTTCTCCGGATCTCATTGCAAGGGCCTGAATCCTATAGACCCCCTTAAGTATATAGAATATGGCTTTGGGTATGTTATAATGAGATCCCCCTACACCCAATATTCGATCTACTTAAGGCTTGAGGGGAACTATGACTCCCAAACCTTCCGAAATACCACGACTTCTGCGTCATGATGAATACATGTTGCCTGTCTTGGACATGATGCAGACATGCTGGGGTGGCCGGTTGGGCTCGCCTGGGAAAGTTTAGGGTTTAGAGTTTAGTGTCCCGTCTGGGGTCCCCTGGGGGTGTACCTGCATGTCTTTTGAGGATCTACGAAAGAATTGCGGTGAAAACAACGGCTGGAGGGGCATGAAGCTCCCGTGAGCTTTCGTTGCGGGAAGATGCCATCATTTTCGTCCGTGGTCTCAAAATTTCTTGGAAAGTCTTATTCTACAAGAACGCGCCTCGAAGAAAGGCTCGGTACCCTGTGCTTATGCGTCAGATGTGGATGTGGCTAGCGGTCTTGCATCTGTACTGCGGCAAGTTAGGAAAATTGCCCCAAACCTTGACAGCTGTTGCCATCATTACTATTACTAATATCAGTACTACTGTTATCAGGGCTTGGAAGAACTATGCAGACCTGTTCACTTGATGACTGAGAACACCCAGCCCACGCCTCTCCGGAAATGCGCAGCCGTAGCCAACATGCGTGAGGAGGTGCAGTAGCTCCTTCGCTTCATGGAATATCTGGGTGGGGTTTTACCCCTAAACCCTCAACCAATCCGCACGTGAGCAGTCCAGGATGTTCGGAAGGCTTGGGAAAGCCTTCTACAGCTGAACACTCTCTCTCACACACAAAGGTCACAAGGATTCACAAGGCTTTCTAGCCTAGCAAGACAGGAAATACAGGTCTGAACCGGAAGCAGCAACATCCAGATACAATCGGCCTCCCTACTCAGATCAAGCCACTCAACTCGCTGTATGGCGGCAGTCGCGTGAGGTACCGGCTTGCAATCGTTGCCTATGCTATAGCAAACCAATCATCAGCACCAGGCTTTGCATAGGTAAGCTGACAGATCCCCTTAACTTCTTTTTGGCCATAAGAGGTGCAACCTCCATATTTGCAAGAGGGATGTTGAAGGTTGGGCCGTGATGGTCTTTAATGACCGGAGAGGTATTAAAGAACCTGTGACGGGCGCGATGATAAGACCAATGACCATGGAAACCTTCATGACGGGACCCAAAGAAAACCTGACCTTGACAGTAATCTGATAATACAAGTAAAGGAAGAGAGCCTTCTACTGATAAACATGATCACACAAACTTCCTTAGTCTGGGGAATGAAACTGAGCCCATATAAAAAGGCATAGGCAATAGTGATACCAGCTGCAGAAACAACACTACTAAACGTAGTGCAGCAGCTGGAGCAATAGCAGCTAGTCGTCGTACCCCTAGGTCCCCAAAGTAAAGGAAACTGTTCCCAACCCTCCCTAAACCCTAAACCCTAAACCCAACCCTCCCTTAGACACCCCACTCTTTATTCTCGGAGACTATCTTCAGCCCTGAGGGTGGTGGATTCCTCAAGGGGGCGTTGTGATTCTTACTATCATTCCCAGGACCAAAGTACCCGTATTCCAGCAGGGTTTAGGGTTTAGGGTTTAGATATATAGTTACGACTTCTATTATTTGTCTTACTGCACCCCCCCAAAAATATGCAGATTAATTCCCTTGCAGGCTTTTGGAACATTATTTCACCTGCTGTTGGGGTTAAGGTAGCAACAGCCGTACTACTCACCCTAAACCTTATAATATCCCTGTAATATCCCTATATAACCCCCAGATCTCCCCTTGAAAGGATCCCTAACATGGATCCCCTAAACCCTATTGTTTGTACTACTCTTCACTTAAGTCCTCCCAGGCCGCATCCTCAGCTCTGCCGCGGCCGGTCTCAGTCTCAAATAGCTCGGAGAAGACGAACTTATCCCGAACCTCAGTGGGGAAAGGGTTTGCTCACAAGGGTTACTAGGGAAGAAGGGATTTCATATGGATCATATTTACTTCTCCACTGCTAACCCCAGAAAGTCAGTTGGGAAAAGGTTTGGGGGGGCTTAGGGTGTAGGGCTGTGCGGAATTCCACTTACTGACGCGAAAACGGGAGTGGGGGAGGACGCAAGTACTACGGGGCGAGGGATTTGTGGGGACTAGAGTAACAATAGCAGTTTGGGGTTCCCCAAGTACGGATTACATATACGATCTCACCTTTAGGACCCTAAACCCTAAACCTTGAACCCTAAACCAAAGCCTGAATTTAAACCCTAAACCCAGAATTTTGGACTATGCCTTGCAGCAGGCTGTTCTCTAGTGTCCCTCGGCGCACGGCGGTTCGGATCCCATGTGGTTGATAACTAAAGGCAACCCCCTAGAATAGTTTCCAGTTTCTTTTCCATTCTCCCTATATAACCCCCATATATACCTTATATACCCTATAATCCCAAAATAACCCCTATATAATCCCCATAACCCACTTTGTTTCATGTGTCAGCTGCATCGCTCCAGTGCAGTTTATGCCTGGGGGTGGTGCATTTGGGGGACTAAAGTCCAAGAACCTCGGGGTAGAGCAGCCAAGGTCAGCGCCCCGGAACTTTTTTACAACGGTTCCAGCTTGGATTCTTCAGCTGACGGCTGAGACTTCCGGCCTCAACTCCCAGGATTAGACAATCAGGCTAAGCCCACTTCGGATCCCGGACACAAATCCTTAAACCCCTACACTCAGACACTGCAAACCATGAACCCTAAACCATGAATCCAACCGTAAGCCCTCCAAACCATGAGCCCTCTTTTGCCAAAAGCTTTTAAGCATCTCTGCCTTCTTGTAAGCCATGAACCTTCAACCCTAACCCCTAAGGGTTTAGGGGTTGAGGGTTTAGGGTTTGGGGCCCTAAATCCTTGAAACGCTCAAGCTGAGCTGCCGAGCAATTCCAGCTTGGATTGTCGTTCTTCACAATCGAGCTCTGCAATCCCTCCACTGCACCCGCGCCATCCAGATACTCATCTGAGGGTTTAGAGTTGAGGCTTTAGGATTTCTGGTTTCTAGGTATGTAATGGGAACTACAAGATGATTACATGGATCCCTGCTTAGGGTACCTTTTTGAGAAACTACCATATGGGTAATGCCTTCTTGGTGGTTGAGCCACGTAAGGCCACCTTATTCTTATGAAGTACTACAAACCAAGACATAATATAAGCTTAGTCAAGTTCGGGGACCCACTCAAGGAGCACTCCTATCTGAGGATGTAGATTTTCTCAAGGTACGGATACCCCTTAGACACCAGTGACATCTGATAACGACCCCCAAAGAAGGATCCTGTGATTCCAGATATTCCAATGTTTCAGAAGGATTCGGATGGAAGAGCCCATGGAAGTCACAGAACTTGGTTTTCAGATTCTTGCGCTTGGGGACTGTCTCGAAGTTGGGCTACGCGAAATTAAATAGATGGAACCCAGGAATTCCGCATAGGTTTGTGTGATATACGGCTTTTTGATATATGGTGTTCGAAGCACAATAGGCAACAGGCACGCCCGAGAGATCAGGGGCAACGCATACCGAAATCAGGGGCAACGCATACCGAAAACACCTGCATGTGGGTAACAATGTGCGCCATATGAGAGGAAAGTAAATTGCCTCCTAGATTCCATGGGGAGCATCATAGTTATCAAGGGTGCCGGGTTATGGTTTGCTACAGCCACCATAGGTCTACAAGGGAATGGTTGCTGACTATAATGCGAAATTTGTATAGCGGGGCGGCGAAATCACGCTGAACAGTAACCATCAGCTTTGGTTGCGCACCCCTGCAAAAAAAGCTGGGCCAATCATGTGGCAAAACTTCATCTCCAACCTTTCCGGCTTGAGGGTTCGAGGCTCTCACGCTCCAAATTTTGAGATTTCTACATGCTAAGGTCTCAATCTCCCCGTGCCCAGACAAACATGTAGCTTCAAAAGCTGCTTAAATGTTGGAAGGGCATGATTATTGCGTGGTCTTGTTTGCTGTGGGGGCCACTGCTGCATGACTCCTGCTGTCAAAACCCCAAAACCCGAAACCTAATCCCTAAACCCCTAACCCCTAAACCCTAAATCCCTAAACCCTAAACCCCTAAACCCCTAAACCCCTAAACCCCTAAACCCTAAACCCTAAACCCCTGAACCTCCTTTCCCCTGGCCACCCTCGTCCGCAAGGATCAGGACCACGGCCCGATGCTCCCGTAGCTGCATGGCCACCTGCGGCATGTCCTCGAAGCCATCCTGGTCCTTTTAAAGGGTTCATAACCCAGAGGGTCCACATATACAACTATTAGGGAATGGGGACCCATAATTCCTTCTGTAGTATGGCATTTTGGGGCCTAATTCCCTAATAGTTGTATATATGGACCCTCTGGGTAATAGTTAATTCCCCTTGCAGCAACTGTCATCACAAAAGGGTATATAGTAATACTCTGCTTGCAAAGCCCCCTTAAGGACAGTTACTGCAAGAGGGAATGACCCAGGGTTTATGGTGAAGGTTTAGGGGCTCACCCCACGCCTATGCGGGATAGCCCGACACGCAAAACCCTAGAGTTGTACGACCTTAGCCGTACAACCTGAACCCTTCGACCTGTCGAAGAAAGAACCCCTGCACGACCCGGTTAAGGTTTAGGGTTTAGGGTTCAGGGATACACAACTCTTGCTCAACCCATGTCTGAAACCGTAAAATCCCACACCCTGATTTCCACTTACATGACCCTCCCAAAACTAGAAACCCGTTGCATGTGAAAGCCTTTCCGAGCGAATTCCTATGCCTATTACTATTACTGTTTCTATCACCATTGGTGTTACTGCGCTTTACTATGATTACTCTTACTACTACCATTTCAATCTCCCATGCGGAACCTTTAGTAAGAGGGGTAAGGCCTTGAATATTATGTCTAAGCCACTGCATGAAGCCAGTTGCAATTTCCTTGTCCATGTTCTTTGCCATTTGATTCTCCATTATTGGTGTACACTTATCAGCATCTCTGCTGTTGTTGCCTACAAAATAGATCACGCATCCTACACCTGAGCTGTAGTCTAAAACTCCTGGTATCCCGCTTAATAGCCCCTATAGTAATCCCCTATATAATCCCGTTGCGGAGTGTACACTTTATAGCTCATGTAAGCCTGATGGAACCCAAACCCTAAACACTAATCCCTATACCCTAAACACTAAACCCTAAACCCTGTACCCTTGGGGCCTGGTCCAAGAGCTCCGCCAGTACCGCTGCTGCGTGCTGCAGCGTCGCCTCCGAGACGCGCGGGGAGGCAGCGACGAGGACACCGAAAACCTCAAAGCAAAGCACAGCTGTTAATCCCCTGTTCGTAAGATTAACACCGCCGCCCCGCTAACCTTAAATGTTTCCCTTGCGGCATACTAAATTGTACTATCTTGGGAAATTCAATACGGGGCTGGTAAATATTAGGGGCAGGAGATTATGAACCAGTACTGCTTCATGTCAGGTCATGTCATACCCACCGGCTCTGTGCCTCCCTTCCCAACATAACTAAGTAGCTCCTTGGCTAGCGGTACTATTGTTCCAACTACAGCTACCGCACAGCACTACTGCCACTGCTTCTGCTGCTGCTGCTGCTGCTGCTGCTGCTGCTACTCCAACTCCTCCTTCTCATTCTCCTACTACTACTACTACTACTACTACTAATGCTGCTGCTGCTGCTGCTGCTGCTGCTACTACTACTACTACTACTACTACCACTACCACCACCACCTACTACTAGAACCACTCAAGTAACCCAGCGGCCATTTACTTTAACTTCTTTTCTCTTTGAATAGGCGCCTACAATACTCTACTACTACGATGGTGCAATATCCCAAGACCCGGTATGATCTACCCAAAAATTCTCCATAAAAACTCTACAGGACCCTATATCCGCAGCTGCCACCTGCGCCGACCGGTCCGCCCATGGAGAAAGCCTGGGTTGCTGTTAAAGAAATTAAGTTAAATCAACATATCATGGGTACATAGTAAATAATGCGGCTTCCTTCTTTTACCCTAAACCCTAAACCCCAAACTCTAAACCCTATATACCCTTTTAATAGATGAATTTCAGTTCCTTAACAGCAACCCAGAAGCCCGGGAGGCGCCGGGTCAGCGCGAGCGAGGCGCGAAGCGCAGCGCCGGAGCAGCGAGAGCACCAAGGAGAGGAGGAAGCTGGGATTTTGGTTTTAGGGTTTAAGTTGGGTACTGCCCCCCCTCAGTAACAGTTGGATAAGAATTATACTATGGTTATATATAGCCCTTAATAGGACCCCTAATATAGACTGTTCCTGGGTGGGGGCATTATTTAGGGTTTAGGAACCCCAGGTGGTTCTATAAGCTTTCCATAGGGATAAATATAGGGGGCATACAGGGATGACATAGAATGCATCGAAGAGAAAAAGGAAACCACTATTAGCAAAGTGCGCCGACGAACAGGATTTAAGCAGGAAGAATCTCTGGCCATAGTCGTTTTACATCAACCCAAGGGTTTGGGCTTGGAGATCCAGTCTATACCCTAAACCCTAAACCCTGAACGCTAGTCTACAGTGCTGATTTGGGGCTTTGGGTTCGGGGCATGCTTCTGCCAGCTGTCGCTCCCAAGAACGAATATTGAAAGATTTCGACTCCCGTCATAGTATTTATAATGCTGGAACACATATAAGAGCTTGTCTTAACTCCGAGTATCCCCCTTAATAAGCCCTATAGTAGTCCGCTAGATCATCCCTGATAAAACCGCCTTTAAGGAGTTTAGGGCATAGCTCATACGGGAGAATGGCACGTATCTTACAGGCCCGAATATTTGCAACAGCGTAGATTTGCTTGTAAACTAGGCCCTTCCTTTGCTCATTCTTTCTCGTTTGTCCTTTTGCTCTGTCGTTCGCTCTGGTTTTCTTCCATTCAGCCTCTGTCGCTCTCTCCCTCCAACACATACAAAACCAATCCTTTAGCCTCTCCCTTCACCTAGACCCATCAAACCTAGGTTGGCGCACGGCGAAATGCTAGTGTAGTCTTACATGGCAAAACTTAGGTAAACCTGATCCGATCCCATGCCAGTCCCACACCACATAACTGCCTACATAACCCAAAGTTCCTGTACACTCCCTGGCCCTGACCCCTGCCCTCACAACCAAAAAATTCCAAACCCTCAATCAATCCAGGGCACCATGTGCTGCAGACCAGCAGCCCCCCCCGCCATGGGAGGGCCATGGCGACAGCATTGCGACCGGGGTACACGGTGGACGGGAGAAAACTTCCACGACTTGGGATTTCCAATTTACAGCATTTGGGCCCAAGGTACTGTAGATAGGGCGGTGCAAGATTCCTCCACGCACGGTAGGGTTCAAGGATTCAGGGTTCCGGGCTTCACCACTCGCGATGCATAGGAGGCAGTGACATGTCTGGGATACTGGTTCAGCTCTGCCAACACTTGCAGGCCATGGTTTGGTGCAGGGTTTTGTGCTTCAGGCTTAAAGAATTTGATTCAGCTGTTATGAATGAAACGACTGCGCCTCTGGGTCTGTAAGCACCTCATGCAACCATGCGGCCGGAACACGCTTCACATAAAACATATGCAAAAAAATTGTAATCGGATTCTCCTGGAGCTCTCGTGTTGCAGGCCTAAGGCTTGGGACTTGCAGGTTAAGATGCGGTACTTTTTCCATAAGTAGGAAGGACCCAATAGACCCCCAAATACTACAATCCGAATTATAGGTACCCGCCAAAAAGGGACCCCTAATTCATGGAAACCTCAACTGCTTGTGTAACCCGAAACTCTAGCTACCTAGCTGAAACCTCAGCTGCCTAACCTAAAGGGGTACGGGAGCGGATGTAGTTGGGCTGTGAATACCTTGGCCTAGGGTACTGTCTTTACAAGGTGTGAATAGCCTACTTGTAACCCAGCTTAAGACTACCCATGAGCCTTCAAATAGGAGATGAAATCACCGTTGACAAAGCTTGCAATGGGAAGCACTAGAACCACGTGGTGACTTCTCAAAAGCAGGGATGTTGTTGGGTCTTTGTAACAGTATGTAACAGTTATCTCTCCATCTCCTTTAGGGTGAGCCTAACCAAACCAAATATCTAAAAAAGAGGTGCCCATCTATTCTGATAGACAGAACCCTAAACCCAAGATCCTAAACCCTAAACCGTAAACCCTAAATCCTAAACCCTAAACCCTTCATCCTACACCTTAAACCCTTATTCCATCATAGACAGCAATACTGTCGGAAAGGCAACCTCATAGCCGCAGACCCTCCGGGTTAACACAGCTAATCCGGGTATTCTGGTTATCCCAACCCCCAAGGCCTTTAGGGTTTTGGGGCTGTGTCTCATTTGACTCTTTAAAAAAAGGTTCCTAGCTACAGGGTTTGGGATCCTTGGCTTTCTTTAAATTACTCTTTAACAGGGTCTTAATTGCAGCGGTTTTTCCAACATTTGCATCACTAACACAACTGCACGAGTTCACAGGCAGGCGAGGAAGAATGTATAGTCTACTGGTGGAAGGAGTTACTCTAGAGTTTGCCCAATCAGCGCGAAGGAATCCACTCTGCCTCCTCACCCTACGACCCAAACCCCAAACGCTCAACCCTCAACCCAGAACCCTCAACCCTGACTGGATGCTGGGCAAAGAGCCCTAAACCTAAGACCCTAAACCCTAAACCCTAGACCCCAAACCCTGAACCCGAAACTTGTCATGCTGGCACCTTCCACCTCCCCAATGCTAAGACACCCAACTTACAGGGAACGAATTATAGATTTTGCTACAAACTTACCTTTGGTAAGCTGGGAATAAAGGAAGGGAAGAGAGAATGGAAACCACTATTATGGGCTATACAGGGACCAAGTATCCAGTAAGCAAAAGACGTTACAAGGTTTGGGGGCCTAGACAATTACTAATCATGGAGAATTGAACGGAAAAGAATGCCGAAAATGAAGTGGACTGTTGGCTCACGTAGCGCTTCAGTACGGCGGGGCTCGAAAATGACCAGCTTAAGTTGGAAAACCAGATGTCCAATAATTACTTTGCAAAAGTTCAAGGGCACAGGTCATCTCCCGCAGTCTTGTAAGCGGCAACAAAGAAGGGGTCTTAATTTTCGGAGACCCTAACCCTGTAATTAAGCCCCTGCACAATCTTACTTTCCATTTGATTTTCCATGTTCTTTGACATTTGATTCTCCATTATCAGTAATGGTTCATCGTCTATATATTTGGGTCTGCGGCCAAACCCAAAACCCTAAACCGCGTATTTCTGGGGCTTGGGGCCTAGGCTCCCGAACGAGGCTGCACTTCTAAAGAAGGAAGCCTAAGAAAGGGCCCAATGTTGAGGAACCCCAATTTACTAGAAACAAACATCCAGCTCACAGAACTGAAGCTGGACAGTCCTTGCCATTCTCCTGATGGAACTGGGATAATCGCGAAAACTCCCATGTTGCCGGCGAAGTCAGGGTGAATGTGAAGACTGCATTATCCTTTGATTGGCTGAAGACAAAGAGAATCACAACAAATTTGACTGAGGCGTTGACACCATGCCTACACTCACAGGGGAGAATATTCTCACAAAGCTGCTAGCTTGCAATGTACGCCGAACCACGACTCCAGAACCAGCATACGAACGTGTTGAGGCACATTGCTTGTTCCGGGGTCTTGGGTTCTTAGCAATCTCTGCAGTGATCCATGGGCTCTTTGGAAGAAAGGGGGGCAGATCGCATCCAGCGCCTCTATATAGTGTCACTGCATGAGCTACAACTGGCAACAGTGTTTACGTCAGCCATATTAGTTCATAGGATGTCGATCACAGGGGATTTCAACTCCCATATGGTAGTTTCCCTACAGACCCAAAGATAGTATAATCCTTATTATGGGGACCCCCAAAATGGGTACCCCTAATTTTGGGAAACTCCCATATTCAAAGATTCGACGAATGATAGCTTAGGGTTTAAGGCTGAGGTCTCCCGACGTAGGTTGGCAGCAATCGTGCAGGATTTAAGGTTCAGGGTTTAGGATTTTGGGGTTTGGGGCTTAAGGTGTAGGATTTTAGGGTTTGGGGCTTAAGGTTTGGGATCTTGGGGTTTGGGGTTTAGGGCCACCCGGTTTGCTAACAAAAGGCATGCAGGAGGATGAGGCAAGACAGGGCATCGGTCGAATCAGGATGCTTCACCTCAACGTCCCATTTACATGAGTATAACATGACAACATCTGCAAAACAACCCCTATTAGGATCCCCCAAAGAATCTGCTTGTGTTCCTGAACATCCCTGCGCTCACTGAGCTCTGCTTAAAGAAGTCCCATGTTGGCTGCACCACCTAACTTCTTCAACTGGAACTGTACTTAATGCACTTTTTCCTCCAACTTCTTGTTGAGCACCCCTAATAAAGTAGTTTTCACCCATCATATTTTTGGTCTCCTGCGGGGAACAGCGGTCTAATTGGGGGTGGGGGGGGGGATTATATGGCCCTTGAGAATGGACTGTTTGAAAAAAGCCTGAACTCAATAACAGAACCCCCGTGTAAGACATCTATAGCTACATTACAGCACCAGGCTAAATTCTCAGATTGATCTTCCATACAATCCTTCTGCAGGAAAATTCCCATATCCCTGGTCGTATGCTCTGAGGAGACAAACATCCTAAACCCCATACCTTCATGCAACCCCCCATATGTACTATTGTCTAAACTCCTTAAAGGGGGTTATATAGGGGATTATATAGGGAACTACTATAGGGGTTCTTAAGGGGGATACTGGGAGTTTAGACAATGGCTCATATGTGCACAGCAAGGAGCAAGGTCACAGACAAGGTATAGAACAGCCATCAATGATCACCTGGCTCTGACGAAGCTTTAGGGTTGAGCGCTTACGGTTTTGGCCTTAGCAAGGACATAGTGTTTAGTGTGGAGGTTTGAGGTTCAGCCTTCAATGTTTAGCATTTGCGATAAAAGGCTCCGGGTGTAAGGTTCAGACTTGACTTCGAGGCCACCTCCAAGGACAGAGGCTGTACACCTCCTCTGTAGTCTAAACTCCCAGTATCCCCCTTAATAACCCCACAATACTCCTCTATATAATTTCCTAGGTGATGCCCTTTAGGATGTTTAGACTATAGCTCCTGTGCTTTGTTGCAATAGAAACCCTCTTGTTGATTCAGATGTTCAAAGATTTATGGCTTCCTTACCAACCTCTCTTTCAGATGTATACCCGATGTAACCCTATATACCCCTGTATACCCCTATCATACCCCTATACACCCCTATTCTCCCCAATAGAGGCCCTGTAGCCCCGTGGTTGCAGGCTCTGGTGCCTACAGGGGTTTGCAGTCTCTTTCATCTGCTCTTTGGATATGTTGACGGCGGAGGTCCGGGTGTTCGACGTGGTACTTACATGGGTTCATGCACATGCGGGATCTACACCAATATTGGGTGTTCAAACGAGAGTGAAGAGGTTGATACATAAGAGGATTTGCAAGCATGTGTTCATATTCCTTCGTGTGTACATACTTATACTATTTCCATCTGACAGATATGAAGCTATGCAGATTTGTATCTGCACTCTCAGAAGTTGCAACATCCCTGTGACTGTTAGCAGCTTTCATCACGCACGCAGCCGAAACGATGAGATTCCCCGTGGGCCTGCACCTCTGCCGAGATTACCCTAAATCCAAAGCCCTGTAGGGTTTAGGGTTAGTGTCTAGTGTGCAGGGTTTAGGGCTTAGGGTTGCTTGATCAGCATACGGGAGAAGCGCAGTGTCAGGCATAGGGCCCTTTCTGGGGCCCAAGCAGGGACTGAAGCCTTTGACATCTCGTGTCTTCCAAAAATCAGGATCCCCTTTCTGAGGACGAAATAACGATTACGATGCATTGGGCATTGGCCCCTTACTCTGAACTCTAAACCTTGAACCCTCAAACCTAAACCCTAAACCTAGACGTCACTGCTCCTGTCTCCAGACGCTAAGCCCTTAACCTTGAACCCTAAACCCCAAACCCTACAGTCCCCCTTAACTAGATAGAATATGGCTTTGGGTATGTTAGAATAAGATCCCTATATACCCATATTCTATCTACTTAAGGGGGACTATATGTTGAGGCTCCCTCATTTGGGGAAGCCAACCTTGCCTGTAGTGCCTACAACTGCCCGCGCCTAGCCTTGGTCTACATTAGGGAGACACTGCCTAAAGGACATATGGGGGTTATGCGGGGATATGTGTGGGAGTCTCCCAAACTTAGTTGGGGTCCTTGTAAAAAGGATTGTTGCTTTTTGGGTCTATATTGGGGTATATATGATTCAGGGGATGAACAAGGACGCTTAGGCATTCACTACCTTAACAACGGAAAATCCAATGAAATATGATGGATACTGGGCACTGCCCCTACCTCGTACCAGGTTGCAATAGAATACCTTGGTCTTCGTGAAAGAGACGGACCCCACAACTAAGCCCATCTTTCGCACCAGACACTCCTGCCCTCATACTGGCAGCCCACACTCCCTCCTTGTTAGTCTTCCTAAATATCCTCAACCCTAAACCATAAATTCTAAACCCTAAACTCCAACCCTAAACCCTACACCCCAGTATAGACCCTGAGATGCAATATCCTTATTATGAGCTATCGCAGTGTTCTGTGGGGGGACCATCTGTCTTGGACAGGGATGAAAGACGATTCGAACTACCAATTTGCTTCCTCGTCGCTGACATGTTGCCGGATTGCTGGGCATCCCTGCAAACCTGAAAAACCTTTCTGATAAAGATCTGGGCTCTGCGCACTGAAAGTCTGAAAGTCCTTTGGAAGACAGCCGAAGCCTCAATGAACAACCCTGAAACCCTAATCCTTATAATCCCCTACATAAACACAATTTCCATTTCATTTTCCATTTTCTTTTCCATTTGATTCTCCATTATAGTAGGTACCCCTATTTTTGGGAAACCCTAAACCCTAAACCCTCCAATTTTGGGAAACCCCTAAATCCCTTAGGGATGCACCTCGGCCGGATTCGCGGCAAACTCCTCGCCGAAGAAGGACCAAAGCGTCGCGAAGAATTGCCGGCGCTCCTGTTGACGTGATATGGCGTATGGCCTTCCTTATTGTAGGGTTTAGAGTTTAGGCTTTTAGGATTAGGGAGTTTAAAGTTTAGGGTTTAGGGAGTTTAGAGTTTAGGGTGTAAGGGTTTAGGGTGCCAAAGATCCATCGCGATCCATCCGGATTATGGTGTTTGGAGCTTAACGCTCTGTGATTTGGGCACTTGGACTTGTAGAGTTATCTAGTGTATGACCTTACTACAGTACACAGAAGATGCTGTGTAGAGGGAGCACATTGTTTTGCTCTATCGACATGTTTGGCCTAGCTTTGCGGCGAAAAGCCTGGGCGTAGGCTTTTTGGCTATACTTCTCAATCCACCTTCAGGGAGCTTGTGCCAGATAACATGTATTCCTGAATGCGTGCTCATTGGGCACTCTGGACATCTCAATTCCGTAGGTGTCGCAGATGCGCATGTTGGGCATCAACCCGCAAACGCCCGACCCTATATACAGCCCTCAACTCGAAACCCTGAACTTTGAGTCCTGCAAGCATGAAACCCTAGACCCAAGCATTCAACCCAAAATGATAAACTCCCATCCGTAAACTCCAATCCATAAACCTAAAACCCTAATCCCTACACCCAGTAACTCGTAACCTTAAACCGGAATCCCTAAACCCTAACTCTAACCCCTAAACCCTGATACCTATACCTGAACGCCCCTTTCCCTTCCCAACGCTCCGAGGGTGGCTTGCGAAGAGCTTCCCCACAAAGACCTGCCGAGGAGCACTTGCCAGGAACTAGGGTGCGGGGTTTAGGGACGAAGCTTTAGGGTTTAAGGTTTCGGTTTGGGGTTTAAGGACTGTAAGGTTTAGGGTTTAGCGTTTAGGCTTCAGGGATTAGGCTTTAGGATTTAGGGATCATAGGTTTATAGGGTTTCAAGTCTAGAATTTGGAGTTAAGGGCTCAGGGGCTAGGAGACAAAGCACAAGGACCAAGGATTTGAAGTTCAGGGCCCGGGGGTTAGGAGACTAAGCACAAGGACCAAGAATTTGGAGTTCAGGGCTTGGGGGGTAGGAGACGAAGCATAAAGTCCAAGTGCTTTAGGCCCAAGGGCTTGCTCCAAGTTTGAAATTAGTTTTGGATAGCATTACCCTAAGGGGCCAAGAACCCAAATAATGGGGTTTGAGGGCTCAAGTAGCATGAATATTATAGTATTTGGGCCCTAAAACCACATTATTTGGGTCCTTGGACTCTTAGGCTTAGGGTTTAAGGTTTAGGGGGTTTGGGGTTTAGGTTTAGGGGGTCGAGGCGTACACCATTTGGATACTCGAACCCCTCGGCAGATGGACGACCAGGTATAGGCACAGGCACGCAGGCTGCAGCGGCTTTGGGGGAGTCTGCTAAAATGGATTTGATTGCTTTTAAGGCTTATAGGGTCTACGGTCTAGGGTGTAGGACTCTAAACCCAAACCCTAAATCCTAAACCGCACACCTTCCACCCTAAACCCGTAAACCTAAAACCCTTAACCCTAAACCCCATAAACCCTAAACCCCAAACCCTACACCCTAGACCTAAATCCTCAACCCCTAACCCTAAACCCCAATCCCTAGACCCTAAACCTCAAACCCTAAACTCTAAACCTCAAACCCCAAACCCTAAACCTTTACCCCAAGAAAGCGAGACCCGGGGCTCACTTCGGGGACACGGATTTTTTTGTGGCGAATAAGGTTGCAAAGCTTCCCCTAAGGGTCCAAGGACCCAAATAATAGGGCTTTAGGGCCCAAACGCTATATTATTAATGGTATTTGGGCCCTAAAGCCCTATTATTTGGGTCCTTGGACCCTTAGGGCTCGTCATGTTTTAGGGTGTCGAGTTTGAGGCTTAAGGCTAAGGATTTATGATTTAGGGTGTAGGGTTCTGGGGACCTGGCCCAAGGGTCCAAAGAGGGCTGTAAAGGGTCTTATAGGGATATATGGTTTATGATATGGGAGTTACATACAAATATATTATATGTGTGTGTATATATACACATGCGTTCTGAACGGCCATATTGAGATTAGGGTTTCGGAAATGGGTTTTGTCCAAAACTGTTTTCCCCCTATTTGTACCCTACGGTCCAAGCATCCGATCATTGAGCACTTGGGATATGGGTACCAGTATCCCTGAAGCCTGAACCCTGAACCGACTTGTAATACAGGTTTGGGGAAGTCTTTCCCAAAACCCGTGATCCTATAAATCCCTAATTGCACCCTTAACCCCCCGAGTGCTTGGGCTTCTGGGGTTGCAGACCTGCTCAAAAAAATATGTTGGCATTCTGGGCCATCAGGGCACATTCCTACACCCCAAACACGAAACCCTACACCCTAACACCTAACACCCTCAAGACTACAATCTCTACCCCTAAACCCCAAACCCTACAACAAAAAACTCCGCCCCTGAGCGCTTACCCCGATGTTCCCCTAACCGGTACTTGGAGGATCAGAGTACTTCTCATGCAGTTATGAGACTATGAAGGACTTACGGGACTTGTAGCTGGGGTAGAAATACAGCTATCATGGGGCTATAATTGCCCTAAATCCTACATCCTAAGCACTCTACATCCCTATATCCGTTTAAAAGGACCCTCGATTGACCTTGTTATAATATCTCTGCGTTTCCCCTGAACCCTAAAACCTACATCCTAAACCCTAAACCCCAAATTCCAAATCCTAAACCCTATATCCTAAACCCTAAACCTAAACCCTAAAGCCTAAATCCTAAATCCTAAATCCTAACCCTTAGGCATCCGTACCTTGCTCCCAGCCCTCACCGCGGAAGCCGAGAAGCGCAGGCCAGTGTTCGAAGCTGAGCTCCTCATAAGGCTCTCCTTTTGGGTTACATAATTAGGTCCCCTTTAAAGGGGGATATACAGGGGCATATAGGGATACATAGGGAATATAGGGATATATGGGTATTAGGGTTTTGGGTCCATGTACCCAATAATTGGGTACTTGGGATAGTGGTAATGTAATTGTAATACAGGTTTGGGATAAGTATATGATTAGTGGGTACTTGGACCCTTAAAGAGATACATAGAGTAGGCCTTAGGGCTTAGGATTTCGGATTTGGGATTTAGGATTTGGGGTTTAAGATATAGGATTTAGAGTATAGGGTGTGGGTTTACGTTGGTATTTGGGCCCTAAAGCCCTATTATTTGGGTCCTTGGACCCTTAGGGTCAGTCATGGCTACGGTGGATACGACAAATCCTGCATGATCTTAGGTACCTTAAACCTTGGGAATTATGGTACTGTAGTATACTAAGGTTGAGGTCATGCAAAATTTCTATTATCAACAGTAGGTCTCAGATTGAGGCATGTCGCTCCTTTTGTGGAGGATTTGGTATCGCTGCCGGCACTTGTGGCCCTGAAACATCTCAAAGTGTTTCTTCTTTCAGTCCCTAGCGAGTAATGATCGTTGCTCCTAGTCAGAAGACCTAGCAAACAATGTTTAGGCCCGCGCCCTTGCCTTGTAAACTTGTATGAGCTGTAGTCTAAACTCCTAGTATTCCCCTGAATATCCCCAATGTTAGTTTCTTGAATAATCCCCTATATAGCCCCTTCAAGGAGTTTAGACCATAGCTCATGCAATCCACCCCCCCCCCCCAAATATTGAACCCCCCCACCCCATCATATCAGGGCGGCGGGGGTTACGTAGAAAAAGATATTAAGGTTTAGGTTTAGGTGATGGCTCAGTCATGGCAGTTCTGTTTTTTGATTCTTTAATGACGAGGGGTCTGCAAGGGATGACCCCGGCAGTGTTCCCAATCTGCCCCGTCCTCCAGTTGCAGCTTGGCCTCAGCAACAGGACGTAGCTTTCGCAAGGCAAGGGGTGCTTAAAGACACGACGGGAACGTAGGCGTTCTGATGGATCCCAGAGGTCTATTTCAAGGCTATAAGCATTTCCCTGAGACAGTGCTAGGCCACAAAAGATAATTAGGAATTCAGCGTTCTAGGCCATGCATGATGTCGTCTCAACCCTAAGCCTAACCCTCAGGCCTAAACTGCATCCTTCGTAAGGCGCCTATCTACAAAGAGACATACCCTAAGGGTCCAAGCATCCAGTAATCATCGACTTCCCCAAACCTGTACTACAATTCCTGCTACCCAAATCCCAAGTACTCAGCCATTGGGGTGCTTGCACCCTGAACCCTGAACCCGAAACTCAGTATGACAAAATACAAGCACTACTACCCGAAACCCAAGTACTCAATTATTGGGCACTTGGACCCCTAAAGATAGGCTGACAGAAGCCCCAAGATGGAGCAACCTTGATCAACACACCCACACGGTTTAAGGTTTAGGGTTTAGAATTTGCTGTTTATGTTTGGGGTTAACTTACTGGGTGCGTAGGCAATAAGGGCATGTAATTTCTATACAAGGCCTATGTGGTATGTTCCCTTATTCCTTACTAAACCCAGGCAACTACAGGGTTAAGAGTTACTAGGGGTATTCAAGGCGCTTTAGATATGTTCAGTTTGGAAATACAATCCAATTGTTACTAAGTGCTGGCGGAACGACATACCCACCTGACTCACTACTAGCAATTAAGCCTAGAACCTACACCTGCCTTGCACAGGATTTCAGCACACCATCTCTCGAACAAATGTGGAAGCCCATTCCAAGGTATGGAGGCAAGACAATTGATTGCACCCTGCAAGGGTTAGGGTTTAGGGTGAGGGTTTAGGGTTTAGGGTCAGGGTTTAGGGTTTGGGGTTTAGGTTTTAGGGTTTGGGGTTTGGGGTTTAGGGTTTTGGGGTTTTAGGGTTTAGTGTGACTCCTTCCAGAATCCAAGGTGGAAACAACGAGCCACTACTGAGGACATCTGATTGGGATCCTTTTGTATACCGTAATATAAAGATCGGGGTAGTCGGAGAAACCATGAATACACGACCCAAAGCCGGACGCAGAAGCTTAAGCTTGCCAGCAAGTAGACGGAACAGTGCAGCACATGTATGGAAAGAGCGACAGCATGCAAACAAATTCGATTGGTTTCCAGCCACCCTAAACCCTAAATCCTACATCTGAAACCCTAAAGCTACATTTCCCTTAGCCCTGAACCCTAAATTCGGAGCCCTAAACCTACATCTTAACCATTTCATCCCTTCTGGCGGAAGCTGAACCAGAAAAACAAAACTTCAACCTCGAACAGGACATATCTCAAATACCTATCTACAGAAATTTGTTGATAATACTGCAGGCCCAAAGCGGCTCCGACATAGCTACTTTGCCCTAAGGGTCCAAGGACCCAAATTAAAGGGTTTTAGGGCCCAAATACCATTAACATTGTAGTAGTTGGGCCCTAAAACCCTACTATTTGGGTCCTTGGACCCTTAGGGATACCGTTTCTGTCTGGACAGGCCAAGACCACAAACTTTAGGCTCGCTGTTCCATGTTCCACTTACCATCCCGAACCTCCAGGATTTAGGGTTCGGGGTTTAGAGTCGAAACCCCAAGCCCTAAACCACAAACACCACACCCCAAATCCAAAACTACAATCCTCATTAAGTAGATAGAATATGGCCTTGGGTGAATTATAATAAGATCCTCATATACACCATATTTTATCTACTTAAGGGGGACTATACACCTCCAAGCCCAGCCGCGGCCCTCTCTACGAAGCGCTTGCCCAGGCCTCTGGCCGACACGGGTTTAGGGGCCTCATACTTGGTTTAGGGTTTAGGCTTTAGGGTTTAGGTTTAGGGTTTAAGGTACCCAATAATTCAGTTACTTGGGATTTGGCAAGGAGAAAATATAATACAGGTTTTGAGGAACCTCTGGGTACTTAGCAAACTCAGAGTTTTTTTGGGTTTAAGGTCTAGGTCTTAGGGCTTAGGCTTTCTATAGAGGGTCAATGGGGTTCCAGCGCCCACATGTTTAATACTGGGGTAGTTGGACCCTTCTTCAGGAGGGTTCAGAAGACTCAGAAATGATACTCACAACAACCCCCTCGCGTACTTGGTCACGGCGGTTGTTTTCAACATTCTTCCCTACTGCCCAAGGGGTCATTTCCGTTTTCAGAACCAGTTGCCACAATGAACAATGAATCCTTGGAATTATATGAGCCTCTCAACAAGATCCCGATAAGAGTTACCGTGAGAGGAAAGGACCCAACATAACCCAAATAACCTGTACAGAGCTTCATATTATGTCATCCGTTTGAGCTTTTCTGGGGGATGTCTCGAAGCAGGTGCCCCCTGCTTGGACCTCAAAAGTAACTGAAGTACTGACAGCAATCCCGCAAAGCGTGCCGAAAAGGCAAGCAAAAAGGTCTACCTACTCTTGGGGGTTCAGGTATTGACCTAGGGACATATGGGGATGAGAGCATCCTCAATGAAGATGTAGGGGATCGTTTTAGAAACTCCCATTTAACACCCCCCTCCCCCATTTGAGCTACTATTGATGGTAGCTCCAATATCCAAAGCTCTATATACCTTAGGTGAACCCCCACCCAGTACTAGTGACTGCAAGAGATAATGTTAAGTCAATGGTGATTAGCCTAAAGTCCTCTGATGTATTATATGACTATTAGAGGGTGGGCGGTGTATCTAACCCATACCACGGTGCCCCCGTATGGCCCTACGTAGATGCAGCCGCTATACATCCCTCTATGTCTGTTCATCCTTAACCTTTCATAAATCCTAGACCCCTAAATCCCAAGCCCTACATCCTATACCCTGAGGCCCTGAGCCCTAAATCCTAAAC
>CAJNIZ010015891.1:122149-134743 GCA_905231905.1 Symbiodinium pilosum
TTAGGTGGGTAGTAGGGCAATGCATGATACACTTACCCCAACAACCGAGACCCTGAACCCTAAGTCATAAGACCGTTACTCGAGCAACAAAAGTATGTAAATACTATACTGGTCTTCTTACTGCGCCACCTGGCTTGCCTAATTTTGCGGTCCAGGTCGAATATCTTAATACTAAACCGAAAAGCCTGAACCCAAACCCCAAACACTGACCCCACAGACACTAAACCTTACTGTAAGCCCCTACACCCGTGACCTTAAACCTCTGACCTGAGGGTATATGCACCTAAATAGCAAGTAAGCTTCGGACTCTAAACCCTAGACCCTGTACCCCTAAAACCAAAAACCTCTTAGTGGACCTAGGAGACTGTACACGCATAATTGGGATATACTGTAGCCCCCGTAGACCTAAAATGCAAAGATACATTTGTTCTGAACTTACTTGCTGAGGAGATAGGAATGACCTCCAAATGAAGCCCCAAGCCGTGGACCCCAAACCCCAAAACCCCAACCCAGCCCCAAGCCCTGAACCCTAAACCCCCCCAAACCCAGCCCAAAGCCCTAAGCCTTAAGCCCTAAACCCTAAACCCTGAGCCCCAAACCCAAATCCCTAAAGACCCAAATCCGGTTGGAGGGAGCTGCCTTCGACAGCCACACAGGCAGTACCCTGAAGACAGCCCAGGAGTCCTTTGGCTGCATTCATGAACTTTTTAAGGGGATTTAGGGGATTTAGGGTTTAGGTTTCAGGATTTAATTTGAGGGGATTTAAGGGATTTAGGGGTTTAGGGTTTAGGATTTGCGGGATTTAGGGGATTTAGGGGGTTAGGGCTTAGGATTCAGGAGTTAATTTAAGTGGATTTAGGGGATTAGGAGTTTATAGGATTTACGGGATTTTAGGATTTAGGGTTTAGGGCTGCATTCATGAACTCCCTAACCCTAGGGCTCCAAATAGCCCAATGTAGGTACTATTTATAGGCATTGGGGCCCAACGTAGGTATTATTTATAGACATGGAGCTCCAGGGTAAGGAGATCTAGGGGATCTAGGATCTAAATTTAGGGTTTAGGGCTCAGGGTTTAGGATTTAGGGTGTAGGATTTAGGAGTTAGGGTCTGGGGTTTAAGGACTCATGGGAGTTATAGATAGGATAATATAGGGGTATACATTGTGTAGAGTTTGGAGTTTGGGTAGTTAGTGTCTAATCAGGGACACGAAGGTATGGAGCTTAAGGTTTTCGATTGGTAGAGCTTAAGGGCCCGGACCCGCCTCAAAAGCGTGTAGGCATAAACTCCAGGACTATATGAGCCACTGTCTAAACTCCTAGTATCCCCCTTAATATCCCCTATAGTAGTTCCCTATATAATCCCCTATATAACCCCCATATAAGGAGTTTAGACTATAGCTCATATGAGAATGTCTGCGGGGAGTGCAGGGGGAGTTCGGATGTTAACTTTTGGAGCCCAAGGCCTGATAACCCTGAACTTGGACTTTCAAGCCTCTAAACCCAACCTAAACCCTACACCCTAAACCCTAAGCCCTAAACCCTATAAACCCTTAACCTTAAACCCTAAGCCCTTTAGGGTTCAGGGTTTAGGAGGAACCCTTAAGTACGGGTAAGGGCAGGCACCTACGTCACACGGTTTGGAGCCACACCGTCCTCCGGACCCTTGAAACAGGACCCCTCCGACCCCACTGGGCACCGCAAAAACGGAACGGCCCAAACCTTAAAACCTAAACCGAAAAGAAGGAATAAAGCAACTAAACACGGCTAGATCTTAAACCCTAAACCCTATAGATTTGATATTCCGAAAACGAAATGGAATCTCTCGGTAGATGGAATCCTCGAACCCTGAACCCTAAACTCTACCTTTGCACCCTCCCTCTTCTGAAGCAAGTGCTTTCCAGGGCACTTTCGTGCACCTTCACTGGGGAATGCAACAACAGATACAATATCTTGGGATCTTCGTAATTGAGCTATTCTTGGACTCAAAAGTATGTAAAAGCATAACCCCAAAACACGAAAAACATGGCCCAAGAGACTATTATTCTGCATACTTTTGGGGTTCAGGTACCTACTGTGGGTCCTAAGGCTTGTAAAATAATGCATACTTTGGGATGTTGCGATCCCTGAAATGAGCATTTTTTATAATAGTTCCACAATAATTGGAAATCAGGACCCCTAATTATCGTCCCCTCTTAATCCCTATTTATCCCTAGGTCCCCCTAGAGGCCCTACAACCCTAAACTCACCCCCTCATAAGGAGCCTTCCCCATATGGGAAGGCCCTTAGCGAGGAAAGCCCTTACGAGGCCCCTACAGCTACGGGGAAGGCCCCCTTACTTACGGACCCCTTAAAGGACAGCAGCCTACAAGGAATTTAGGGTTTAGGGTTTAGGGTTTCCACGCGAGTTTGGGGTAGGGAAACAGGCCTCCGGGTCCTTAGTTTCAGGTGAGCTGATCTTAGTTCAGGCCTCCCCCTCCTACTCAAAATCCCTACAAGCCTTAGCTTAGGGTTTAGGGGTTTAGGGGTTTGGGGGTCTGGCGGTTTAGGGGTTAGGCGTCATGCTAGGGGCGGGCCAGTTCATTATCCGGGGCCCTGCATGGGTCAAAGGGTCGCAAAATACAGCTTATCCCCTACACCCTAAGCCCTAAACTTAATCTCAATCCCTAACCCCTACATTACCCCAATATAACCCCGAATAAGGGTTTTTCTTATTCGTGAGGCGCTTCAAGCAGGGATATCCCATCCTGGGCCCTCAACCCACTCAATGATCGCATACTGACTCGCTATGTGCGTGAGGGGGGGGTGCAAGGGGTTAGGTACTGGGCAACTTTAGGGCACATCGGGCCCTAAACCCTAAACCTTGCACCTTAACCCCTAAACCCCTAACACTGGGAAATGTTAGGAAACATCAGGCACTAAACCCTATATAGACCCTAAGCCTTGAACCTTTAACCCCTAAACCCTACAACCCAAACCCCTAAACCCCAAACCTTGAACCATACTGAGGGAACCTCAGGGGTTACTCTGCTTCCTACCCGCGTTAGAGCCAGGTCTGTCACGAAACGCTCATGCTATCTGTAATGGTAATACTAAGAGACGAGAGGATTTTGCAAGGTTCTCTGTATGGCCCCGATAAACAGTAAACATCACTTGAGAGGTATTGCGCACCTTTTAACCTTTTGAAAACATGTGATTGTAAAAACTCGTTGAACGGTGTTTATAGGGAACCCCCGCTCCTTGGGGTTTAGGGTTTAGGTGTCAGGGTTTAGGCTTTAGGGTCTAGGGGGTTTTGGGGTTGCAGCTTGGGGTTCGGGGTTTAGGGTTTAGAAGTCAGAGTCTGATGCAGGAACTTGACAGAGGCACCGCATGAGTACTGCAGGAGCCTAAAAAATCCCTTCCCCCTAATATTAACTCCCTCCCTACCCTAAACCCGAAACCCCTAAACCCCAAACCCCTAAACCATTAAACCAAAAATCCCCAAACCCAGAAAATTCCTGAAGACTGTCTCTTGCAGGGCCAGGACTACTGTTAAAAGAGGTCAATTAGGATCTCCGCAGAAATGAATTATTAGTAAGGTTCTGCGGACATTAGGGGAGTTATATAAGGAAATCAAATGGGATTAGGGATCTCCTTAATTTCCTAAGCTTTCTTTTTGAAGAAATAAGATACGCAAGCAAACTGCGAAACTCAAGTTAGTTGATGCATCACAATAAGGTATCTCACTCTTTTGTTGGGTGTTCATTGGCTTTTGGGCACATGTACTCAAAGGAAGTTATATGGGAGTACCACCAGGAAATCCAATTAGAATTGCTGATCTCCTCGAGTTCTTACGTATTTTGTGGCTGCTTAGAGCAGAGTACAAAGGAGCTCAAAGAACATCTAGTTAGATAGTTAGTTAGTTGGTTGCGATTAGGTATCTCGATCTTTGATCCCCAAACCCTAGACCCTGAACCTTTTTGCGTCAAGGGCTTGGATTTGGGGGTCAGGGTTTAGGGCTCTAAACCCCAAACCCCCAACCATCCCCAGAACTGAACCCTAAACCGTCCTCAGACCGTAAGCCTGAAACCCTGGAAAATCCCGCGCCCTAAATGCTAACCCCTAGATCGTTTTGGGTTTAAGGTTTAGGGTTCAACCCTAACCCACAGGGTCTATGTATAGGCATGTGGTATATACTTTGGGTGCGAAAAGGGCTCCCATATACCTACTTTCAGGCCCAAGTAGATACCATATAGTTACATGGACCCTTTGGGTAATTGCCTGTTCAACCTCTGAACTGCTGGCATGGAATCAAAAAATCGCATAAAGCTACAGGACCATATTTGTACATACCAAAAATGGTGGCACAATAAAGATAAGTATATATGGGGGTTCTACATTAGGATCCCCCGATTGTTAGAATCTACTCCCTAAACCCTGAACCCTAAACCCTAAACCCTAAACCCTCAACCCCTAAACCCCTAAACTAAGTATCACTGATGAGCTGATACCTTGCTTCTCACATGAGTTGCGTACAAACCCCAAACACTAGACCCCCGGAAACTAACATGGAAACCCAAAAGGGTGCCTATAAGGACTACAGTCCCTTTAAAAGGGGGCTATTTGGGTTTCCATGTTGGTTTGGGGGAGTGTAGACCCTAAACCCAAGGTACAGCTGAAGGGCACAACCCTGTAAGCAACATTCTCACCCGTTCTCTGCTGAGCACCACTAGCCGAAACCCAACACAACACCTGGACCCCTGAACACCCCCCAAATTCTAAGCCCCAAATAGCCCAAACACTCTAAAACCTTAACTTCCCTAAACCCAAAGAACCCCCACCTAAACGCCACCCCAACCGTAAACCCTAATTCCTGAGCCCAAAACCCTGAACCCTATAATCCCTCAGCCCCCCCCAAAGTCAGGGCCTTCCGCCACAGGGGCCCGCTGGGCTCGGAAGTCAAGAGTCGAAGCGCCATGGGTGCAAGGCTCTCTCCATACCTTGAAGGGGTTTAGGGCTTCAGGTTGAGGATTTATTTTGGGTTTAGGGTGGTGACATGAGATTTTGCACCACTTTTCAGATTCCCAATGTGATGTAATTCCTACGCTATTAGGTAAGATGTCCCCCATGCAGGATAAAGCCTTGTACATGGCTTAGAATAAGAAGTCAGGCCATAAGAGCTTTAGGGGTTTTAGGATTGATAGGTTTGCAGTTGGGGAAGTAACCCACGTATTTGATTACATCACATTAATCACATCACATTAATTAGATGGTTAGTTGATAGGTGTTACTTCGGAAAAAGCTTTTGACCTTGGCCAGAGAATGCCCCAAGAGCTCACCGGCAAGGATGCGGTCCAGGCCGGCACCTGCTTCGGATGCTGGCTTTGTGGCTTTGGCAACATTCATCATGTCCGCGTCAAGCCGGGCCAAGACTCTGCGGTTGCGGGCTCCTCACTATTAGGCCGCTGCCCACCCGGCGTCACTCTTGATCTTGCCATCCTTCTTCTTGCCTCTCTTCTACAGGAATATAAACACAATATGAACCCAATTTTAAGCCAAACACAACTCCAATATAAACCTCATGTAACCCGAATGTGAACCAAATATAACCCTCCTCTGTGCTGGTTCAGCTGGTCAGGGAATTTGGGTGAACCCCTTAGCCGGTAGCTCGTAGAGAGCGCTCGGTCCAGCTGCTCTTTGATCTGCTTGCTGCTGGCCAGGGGGGGTCGGCTAACGCAAACATTGAAGGATGCTGGGGCACTGTGCTGCTTGCAGTGTGGCCATACTAGTCTAAAGCTATCCTAGAGGCTGTGTTAGCTACCGTCTGACGGTCAAAGTTCGTAGGGGGTAGCAAGGTTCTCTGCGGATCACAACACCCAGGTGCTCACCTGCCTCTGGCCACATGATGTGTCCCATGGTAAGTAGGACGGCTCCCAGTATTTTGTGGATTTTATATCGAGATGGCAATCACAGAATGAAATGGGCAAGAAAATGAACGATGAAATGCAAAAGGGCATTTACATAGAGACTTACAGACTTACAGGGCGTAGGGGACTTGGGCTAGCTAGGCATATGACAACACGCCACTGCTATCTTTTTGCTATCTGGTTGCTGTATTTCACAAGACAAGAGGATGCTTCCTGCTAGATCTCATTTGGCGGCCGTTCAAAATACATCTCCCCCAAATGGCCATAACATAGGTGCCGTTTTTTGGCCAGGACCAGCCTATTAGGAAGTGTATTTCCGAAAGGTCCGTTGTTTACTTCTTTTCCAACAACTCTAGACCCTAAATCCTCAACCCCCCAAACCATAACCCCTAAACCCTTAACCCTAAACCCTAAGCCCCAAACCCAGTGTTTCGGGTCTTTGCTTAAGCCTTAAAACATAATTAACATGCTCTAAATATTGCCTGGCATGTTGTCCAACAATCACCCTTCAAGGGGGTTCTGGTGGCTTGTTGTGGGGATGCTTGATGTTTCAGAGTTTTGGATGTTGGGTCTTCGTGACCAGCCTGTGCGTGAATCTATAGTTGCAGCTTGGGAATTTATGGTTGAGGGTCGGGGGTGCAAATTCAGGTTTAGGTTGAGGATTTGAACAGCTTGAAGAGTAATGTCTCTGCAAGAAAATAATCAGAATGTACAAGGTTTGAAGTCTTAACAGCTTGAAGAGTAATGTCTCTGAAAAAATCAAGCAGACGGTACAGGGCCCGTCTATATTGAGTATCTTAACAGGGATGTAGCAGAGACTTATGGGTGCCATGTTAGGATTGTGAACATGTTCCGCGGTCTGCGCTGACGCCTACGGGCTTGCGGGGGATGTACGAACTGGAGATGTAAAACATGTGAATGGGGACCAGGGTTGAGGGAGTAGGGTTTAGGGATTGGGGTTTAGGTTTTAGGGTTAGGGTTTAGGGTGCCCTAAACCCTAAACGACCCTGACACGGTTGCCTGGCCATCAGCCCTAAGCAGGCGTCAGATTTTCAAAGTTCGGGCCAGCCACGACCCCCTGACTTTGCTACGTCGCACTTAGGACCCCTAAGAAGGGTTAACCCTTATAGGTACCTATAATGTGAATAATTATAAGGCAGTCCCAAAGGGTTAAGGGTCTACGGTCCAAGCTATTTCTCAAGGAGCTTTCGTACTCCAGGGCGCATGCGGCCCACGATGACCCGTACTTACGTACACCCAGTGCAAAGGAGGCTCTACCGTGCACGAAACCTACCTGAGGGTCCAATGACCCAAAATAGGACTGCATGGCCCAAATGCTATTAAAAAAATACTGGTATTTGGGCCCTAAAACCCTATTATTTGGGTCCTTGGACCCTCAGGGTAAGGCATTTGAGGAGTACGCAGGGTTCTAGGACCTGAAGCCCTATTATTGGGTCCTTGGACCCTTAGGGTACGGATTGGAGGAGAATCCCTGGAAGCACATGGGGCGCATTGCTACCCAAGACGTCTATCTCAGGGAATGTGGTAGTGTCCAGAAATTGGGGGACCCCAATGTAGATCCCGAAATGCTATGGTCTTTATCGGGCCCTTCAAGCAGGTGACCCCAACTTCTGGGAAGCCCTATTATAAACCCTACATCCTTACATCCCCCCCCCACCCCTAATTTTGGGAAAGCCCCATGTAAGCTTCACAGCCATGTAACCCTGAAATAAACCCTAAACCCCAAGCCCCAAACCCTAAACCCTATACCCATGTAAGCTTCACAGCCATGTGGCGTAGCCAGGGAAGCGGCAAAAGCTTCAGGAAGAGCATCGCAGAGGGCCTCATGGCTGGGAAATTTGGTCCTTTTTAGGGTTTAGGGCTTTAGGGTTTATAGGGTTTAGGGTTGAGGGCTTTAGGATTTTAGGGTTTAGGGTTTAGGATTTTGGGTTTAAGATCTAGGGTTTAGGGGTGCGGGCTTTAGGATTTTAGGGTTTAGGATTTTGGGTTTAAGATTTAGGGTTTTGGGGGGTGGGGCTTCTTCAACCTGCTGCCCCACTGTAGGGGCCTGGATGAGGGGAATAGGGCTTCGCAATACACTCTAACGCAAGTACACAGGGACCGTGAGGGAAATATACCAAGGAACTGTTGAGGCCTCTACCTTACGCATTCTAATGGCCAAGCAACGCTCTAGATGAGCATCTCAAGTTGACTGACTGGCATGGTCATGGGGTGAGCAACAACTCTCCCAAATGCTGACGACCAATTGCGCGATTGCTGCAAAGACATGTATAATGAGAAGCTCCCCAAACCCCGGCTGATGAAAGCACCTTGCAGACTCTGCGCTGGCCGCATGTTCCTTACAATTTCCGGTGCCGCTTCAGACGTCGTGGCGGGAGTGGATCCCTGCACTGATCCTTCTACAACCCCCACTAGAAGGGTTCCCACATGGAGGTTGCCTTTTTTGTGTCCCAGTAATAAGGATGAATAAAATTTTAGGGGGTCTATATTAGGGCCCCCTATTTACGGAAAGTACCATGCGCCAGGAAGTAAAGGCTGTAGCTCTGTCGCTGTAGAGTCATCCCCAATGAGCACGGCTTACTTTGAACCCACCTAAACCCTGAACCCATAAATCATGGCTACATGTAGCCTTTCGACTTCTCATAACTTCTGACGCGGGGTCGTAGGACCTTAGCAATCATACCTGTACATCTCCGAACAACTAGTAGGTACATAGGTTTCCGACAAATAGGGATATAGGCATATATGTATATATACATATTCTGCACACATATCGGGGTCATTTAGGGGTGCTTTTTTTTTTGGGAGGGGGGGGGCGGGGGGGGTCCTCATAAGTATAAGGATTATAGTAGTTTGGGGTCTATATCACGGTCCCCCTTTTTGGACAATACCAAGTAACCACTACATCCTGAAAGCCAAAAACCTACGAATGCCATGTCAACGGTTAACTAAAGCTTTGTTTGATCTTCCCTTCCCTACTGACCCTAAACCCTAAGCCCTGAAATCCTCAACCCTGAACCCTATAGTCCCCCTTAAGTAGATAGACTCTAGCTTTGGGTACAGTATAACAAGATCCCCACCCCATATTCTATCTACGTAAGGGGGACCATAGACCCTAACAACCTTGCCTGGTTCCAGGCGCTTCCTTCGTGAAGATCCCCGCGGCTTGCAACGAGGTCGAATGGTGCCTAGGCATGGGTTATGGCTTTCCCTAGGGTTTAGGGTTTAGGATTTACGGAGCCTACAGGTCCGTCCCAGTACCCCAAAAGCATATACTCCCCCAAACCTGCAGTACAATTCCTACTGGACACATCCCAAGTACCCAATTCTTGGGTACTCGGACCCTTAGGGTTTGTTTCCTTTTTGGGATCCCCAGGACAGTTCGCCCTGGGGCCCAAGTAGTTAAAACTATCATCTTGAGGTCCGGTGAAGGCCTGCGATACCACAAATGTACAAGAAGTCTAGATCGCTAGCATTGGCAGCTCTTCACCCCGCTAAGGGTCCAAGAGCCCAAGAGATGCGGGTTCAGGTACCAAAAACCATTCAGATTACAGCCTTAGGACCTGAAGAGTACACCCTAAACCCAAATCCTATATAAGCCCTATAAACCCTAAACCCTATATAAGCCATAAGGCCTGAACCGCGCCCTTTAGGATTCGAGGTTTAGGATTTCGGGTTTAGAGCTTTAGGGTTGGGGTTTAAAGTTCAGGGCCTCTCCAAAACGTCCGTTATGTTAGGGACGCCAAAGGGAGCCTTAGTTTGGACCTCCCGAACACGATCATCTGATCTAAAGACCCAGGTCCTGAGTGCCTAACCTGGGTTTAAGGTTTAGGGATTAGACAACTCTTTTACAAAGCGCCGTGGAAGAATGAATTTACTCAAGCTGCTTATGCCCCGATATTTCCCTGAAGAATGCCTCCGTAAACCCTATATAACCCACAGAATCCCTGGAAATTCACCAATAACCCTACATACCCCCATCTTATCTCTATAAATCCCTAAAGCCTAAATCCCTTCAAATGGACCACCCAACAGACCCTTTGCCCTGGGGATCAGAGGCGCATCCACGGCGAAGCGCAAACCGACAGAGCGCACTGGTAGTCCGCAGTAGAGCGCCTCTGCACTGAACCGTACTGCTGTTAAGGAACTTTAATTAAGTTACCATAATGGGTATATATAGTAAACATAATCGGGTTTTCCCAATATAGTAACTTAGTTTGAGTTCCTTAACAGCAACCCAGCAAACTGTACTGCTGTTACGGATAAGGAACTTAAATTAAGTTACCATAACATGGGTACGCTGTAGAGAAGCTCAGTTCGGATTACAGGTTTTTCGAGATCATAGGGTTTAGGGTTCAGAGTTGAGGGTTACAGGGTTCTTTAAAAGTACGGCTATAGCGAAATATACAGATTATTTCAGTAACTGGAGGGAGTTTGGTACGAGGACTTCAGGCTTTAGGGTTGAAAAGCTCGAATGGTTTGGCTTTATGGTGGTTGGGGCTTTGGGGAGCTTATAGGGTTCAATACCGGAGGATCACATGGACAGTCATATTGAACTTGAAATCAAAACTGAAAGTGTACAAGGGTCGCTTGGAGAAGAGGACCCAAGCCCTGATCTGAGCCCTATTAGGATTTAGAGTATTAGGAATTTAAAAGGATGATACGAAACCATACAGGGATTGTTATCAGGAATATAAGGATGTTGTCACTACGTGGCACTTAGGACCCCTACTAAGGGTTAACCCTTAATTACCTATAATAAGAATATAAGGGAATCCCAAAGGGTTAAGGGTCTAAGGTCCAAGCTAAGTCCCAAGGAGGTCGCCCAGCCCGATACTGCGGACTCCGTATGCCAGTTATGGGGTCCTTGTTTGGGGAGTAGAAGCCCGTTTACTCCGTCTGTTTTGCCCCTGCATGGCCTTTCCAATCTACACCGTGGCAGAGAAGACGCCCTAAACCCTAAACCCTAAGTTTAAATGCAGCAAACTGTATAAACAGGCCCACCCTAAAACCCCAGACATCAATCTAGCTTCCGCTTGATGTTCCGTTCTCTTCCATTTGATTCTACGTTATTTTGATTATTCAAGGCCCGTACACCATCCACTCTAAATCCAAACCCGTGTACAAGTAATGGTACAGGACTAGGCCCGAAGGGGTTGGCTGGATCCCAGCGTCCATTTCATTATCTGTTGTCTTTGCAACTGATTCTTCATGCACTCCTATTCTGCACGCTTCTGCCCTCAAATCCCTGAACTCCAAACCCCAAGCCCATGCAACCCTATATAACCCACCCTACGTGCCTCTCAAACACACCCTTACCCTGAACCCCGGTATAATGCCTACAAACCGAACCCGGACAAAAATCCCTAAAAGCCCATTTAAAGAGCGCAACCCTAAACACTAAACCATACCTTAGACCCCAAAGACCTTCAGTTTTAGGATTTCATATAAAGAATCATACCATAGGGTCCAAAAACTGAAGGTCTTTTGGGCCTAAGGTAGACCCTATTGGTACCTATTTAGGCTTCTCTGCATAATGGAGGCCTGCAGAGGAGGGTCCTGCTCCGTCTCCTCAAAAGGGCGACAAGGGGTTTAGGGTCTAGGCTTTAGCGTTTAGGGTTTAGGGTTTAAAGTTTAGGGTTTAGGGTTTAGGGTCTAGGCTTTAGGGTTTAGGGTTGTCATGTAATCGCTTCCCCCTAATATTCAACGACGTCCCCCCCTCCCCCCACCCCCCCCCCCGCCGTAATATCAAATAACCTGGGGCCCGAAAAATGGTTTAATATTAGGTGGTGATATTGGTTGAAAACATCAGATAGGGTCGCCTTTAAAAGCTCCTGTAGAGCCCTCCTAAACTCCTTTCAATTGAGTTCCAATGAGAAACAAATGGAAGCCCACTTCGAAAGTGATAGAAATCGAATTAAGATCTCATCACAACCAATTCAAATCGAATAATTAGAATCCAATTTAAACCAATGGAAATCGATTCAAAGTCCAATTAAAACGTATTGAAATCGAATTAAAACTCATTGAAATGAAAATTGAATCGAGTTAAAATCAACTGCGATATACAATTGAAATCCAATTACAATCAAATCCGATACAGCTAGAATGGCCATGAAATCATTAAAGCTGCATTCATCTCTTTTCCCCTTTATAAAAACTATATGAAAACAATTGAAACCTAGGATATCAAGTGGATCCCTAATTCCTTTGTATCTTTATTATACCCCACCAAGGACCTCAAAACCACCCCTAATTCACAGTTAGGTGGCCCTTTTAAAGTTAGTCTTCCCCTTAAAAAAAAAGTTTTCCAGCTTTTTAGGCCCTGGAACTTATGATTCAAAAGTAGGGTGGGTTCCAATATTAGGGGGAAGGGATATTTGGGGGAAGGGATTAATAATCATCAGAGCTCCACACCTCACTAGCTAACGATTGCCAGTCAGTGCTTCTCAGTGAGCTAGATAATCCATCTACTGAACCCTAAACCCTAGCACCCTAAACCCCAGCACCCTAAACCCTATACCCTAAATCCCAGCAACCTAAACCCTACACCCTAAACCCCAGCACCCTAAATCCTACACCCTAAACCCCAGCACCCTAAACCCTACACCCTAAACCCCAGCACCCTAAACCCTACACCCTAAATCCCAGCACCCTAAACCCTACACCCT
>CAJNIZ010015891.1:140725-154642 GCA_905231905.1 Symbiodinium pilosum
GCTCCCCACGCTTCCCTGCCGAGGCTTAAGCAAAAACCCTTGGACGCTTGCGACCGGGTGGTCCTGGGGTGGGATTCAGCTTTCGCGCGGCGCGCAGCCCACGACCCCCCTGGGTCGAGGCGCGACGCTTGCAGCTGCAAACCCTAAACCCTAAACCCTGGGGCCAGGTTGCTGGCCAACCCAGGACATCCCATACACTCTGAACCTGAAGCCGGAGCCGACATGAGCTATAATCTAAACTCCTTACTTAAAGAGCTATATAGGGGATTATGTAGTCTAAGGTTTAGGGTTTAGGGCCTAAACTCCTTGAAGGAGTTATAGGGGATCATATAGGAGACTAACCTAGGGGTTTTTTGGGGGATGCTTAATAGGAGTTTAAACTATCTCATAACACTAAGCTGCAACAACCTGAACCCCAAGCCGAAAACCCGAAGGCCTAAAGCCAGAACGTTGAAACCTTAACTCCAAACTCTTGAGCCCCAAAATCCTAAACCCGGCGCCCTGCCTGCGAAGGAACCCAGGAGGCAAGCCCAGCTTTGCTTACGAACTCCGTTGTCCGGCACTGAAGGTTGCTGATGGTGTCCTCACATTCTGGATTTAGGTCTAGGGGAGGATCTCAAATTTTGAGAAGCCTGAACAATACGAAGCATTAACCCCCATCCCTCCTCCCTAAGCCCGAAATCCTAGCCCAAGCGTTTTGTCAACATATCTTCTTTTGCAAGCCGTACGGGGAGGTCCCTATAATCGCTGTTTTCCCTCGAGGTCTCTTTTCTTAAAGAACCTCCTTACTTGCCTGCATGAATCCCTACACCCCAAAACACGTTCATTTCCCGCCCGCCTCTGGTGGGGGAGCTGACCCCCTCTAGCTAGGATACAAGGGGATGAGGTACGTTCCAGGGGTCCTATAATCAGGATTACAGCATTTGGGGTCCGGGGTTCCTCTAGTTGCTCCCAAGTACATGCTTGAAGCAAGCATACATAGGAATCTTGGGGCCACTGGTTGCGAACGATCTTTATGGATGAGACTAACTGCAAGCTACTCCTCATGTGATGGGCAAGTCTATGAAACTCATTGAGATCAGCATTATAGGAATTGTCAACAGTGCTGCGGAGAAATGTCTGCTTGAAAATGCAGGGCATCAAGAATGTTGAAGAACCGGACACCCCTGTTGCAATCATAACAAGAACATGTCCGCGACTCGGATGTGTAAAGCAACAGCCCTGACAGGGCCCAACGTACTTAACCCATACCCCATACCCTGGACCCGCAACCCTCCCCTTGCGCGACCCGGCACACCTTCGTTGCCAGCACGGATGGGCACATAGAGACCGCTGTGCCCTCCACCGCTTGCCACGTCGGGATGATCTTGCTGATTGCCCGACTATTTTTCTCCTGAGTTCTAGCAGGTTTGTGCAACAAGCCCAAGTGGTTTCTGGGATTCTTGCATCGTTGTGCGGGTACCTGGGGGCTGTCGGAATACACTCCGTCATCTTCTGTCTGTCCTATGTACTGTGCAGAGCACTTATAACCCAACACATATAACGGAGGCAGGATGACTTAAGACTTAAATCATGAGTACTCAGTCTGCTTACGTCATAACATAGAAGTACGCATGAAAGTAGTACACGGGATGCCTAACCTGAACTATCCCACAAAGGATTCCACAAGGAAACCAATTCTAAGGGGTTTTATTAGGAAACCTTCCGGACCTCAGGGAGGTCTTCAAGAATTCTGAGTTTGCTCAAGGCCCCAAGAAATTAGGACAACATCATTTTCTTAGAACTGTTTACAAAGTCCAGAAACCCATTGTTATCAAAAACGTCGGCGCACTATTGCTCAGAACTGGAGGCCATGATATACCCTCTTCGGGACGCAACCCACGTGATGCCATCTCTCCTAGACATGCAATGAGTGGCCAGCTGACCCCACATGTACTGAAACGGATAGTAAGCGGCATATATATCCGAGCCATGTACGTCCTTCTGGGTGTTGCCGAAACTCCCCCGCAGCCAAACCAAAAGACCCCTAGCAGCCGAAAAGCGGGTTCCTGGCAATCGTCCTAGCCAACTTGGGATGGTTTATTGACCTGAACTACGGCACTTCCGGGGGTACTTACCCATGCAAACTACTCTTCAGGTGATGTCAGGTAGGGTCCCTGTCAGTTGCCCAGAATACCAGACCCCAAACCTTCAATCCCAAATCCGATAATCACCCTGAAGCCCAGCATCGGCTTGCTCTTTGATACCAATTGCGTCTCCAATGGAACTCTGAGCCTGAAACTGTTGGGGTGTAGGGCTCAGGCTTAAGGGATTAGGGATTAGGGCATTAAACTTGCTAGCTGACTGAAAATGCATTTTCATGCGGATATGCCTGGTTTGGCGATGACGGTTCTGCAGGGAATGTATGAAAAATGTGATCTAAGGCTACGCAAACCAATTCCCCAATGGTCAGGTGCTAGCATACCTTCCACCACTGCCAGCAAATTGGTATCTCTGTTATCCTGCAGCAGTTAAATTCAATTCAACCCTTCTTTGCGGTGCGAGTATTTTTTTTCGAGCGCTTTTCCCATCACATCTTCTGAGCGAGGGCGCAAGTGGAGGCAGAGTCCGGGATGTGATGTGCCATTAACTCAGCTGCAACATCTTCAGGATGATCATGTTCAGGCGCCGGGCGTTTGGGGGGTTCTCAAAATTGTGGGCCCCTAGGGAATTCCAAAAATGGGGAGCATGTAAGGAACATGAGGAGATATGGAGGTTCCCCTTTTGGCAATCAAGGACAGCTTTCTAGAGAAACTGCCGGCTTGAGTGTGGGAATCATCAGGGAAGTGCTCAAATTCACGCCAGCTACCATGGGATATGTATGCCAGCAATAGCCAGCTTGCTGCAACATGGCTATGGGGCTGGTATGATTTGGCCTATGTCATGCCTTCGGGTTCTTGAAAGCTAGGGTCCTGACATGGAAAACATATGTCTCCCAAGGCTCACTCCTCTGCCTCCAGCAGGTCATAATCATGAGGGCTGGGTGAAAGCTATGCTGGGCAAACATTGCAAAACCGAGGGACCAAAGATTTCCCCTCAACCTACAACAGCCCACCCCAAACTCTAGACGCACAACTCCAAAATCCTGTAAACCAAATCTAGACCACAGAACCCGAAAATGCAGTAGAGTAGGACCACATACCCACCCTCCCCCCAACTGACATGCAATCCCAAAGAGCCTCATAAAGAGGGCCGATGTGGAGCTCATGTTTTGTTTAGAGAATGTTACTACCAACCATGTGGTGTCATCTTTAATCCGAATCTGCAAGGTTACACGCTACCAAACTACACTCTAAACCCAAGACCCCAACCCCAACCGGTAGAACAACATCATATGGAAGTTGTCAAGACTTAGGGCCCCTGGTTCTGGGGGCATCCAAGAGTAAGGATTTTAATGAAGTATTCCGGTGGTAAAAACCCTAAACCCTAAACCCCATCCAAGAGTGGACACAAAGCCCAGCGCAGGCCTGCGCGACAATATCCAGCCGTCGAACCGCCTGGCGTGAGCGCGGAGAGAAAATAGGGTTTAGGGTTTAAGGCTTTGGAACCCCCCAGTATCTGAAATGGTCGGTACCCTCAAAACTTGGAGATGATCGGGCCCCGAGGATCCAGAATGTAGATCCTCTGCTTCCACCTATACAACAAGGGGGTGCGAATTCAGCGGTTATGCTGTTGGGGCGGATCACCTCAAGAGTGTAGAAAGGCGAGGTCTGAGCTTTCCGTCTCGCTGTAAGATTGCTGTTTTGATCTTTGTGGATAAAGGTGCTGGACTGCGGTTTAAGTCTAAAGGTTTAGGATACTTCTTGGACAAAGCTGTCAGCACTTGCAGAAATAGAACAGCCATTCCCACTTTTCTTCTTCTGACAGTTTGTCTTCAAAGCACAGTCCAGCAAACTCGGACTTCATGATTGAAGTCTTGGGAGATTAGTCGCCTCCAATCGACTCCTTGCGTGCTGGCCCATTCTACAAGAGTCATAGAAACTGGCTAGCTTTCTTGGCAGTAAGCCAGAGGCCTTCAACTGTAAAAGCTTCTTCCCGCCAGCGCGCATGGCATGTGCCAATGCAAAGGTCTCATGTAGAGATTTTTTCGATTTCAGGCCGCCGGGGAAGTTTCTCAGAACCCAAGCTTGGCACGCACACCAAGGACAAAGACCCCAATCAGGTTCTCTGGCTCATAGGACGACACACATACCCTAAACCCCCGACTCCAAAGCCCGAAGAACTGTACCTGCAATGCGTGTTTCGCCTGTGCTCGAACAAAGGCAAACATCCCTGGATTCAGTTTGGGTGTTTTGCAGGGTGTTTGGTCAAGGAATATAACCAAAATAGGGAGGAACAGTTAGAGGGCGGAAGCGGAAGGAAGCTGGTTCAATCAGTTCCCCCAAAGATTTTCAGAACATGCCACTGCCCAGTCCGAGGTAGAGCCTACACTCCTTGGGGGGGGGTTCTATAGGGGATTGCATAGGGGACTATTCTCTCCCTCTCTGCCGTGCCATCCAGAGGATCTTGCGCAGCAAGGGCACGCTATACATGTGAAACCATCTCCTATTATGGGGGTTATTAAGGGGGATACTAGGAATGCAGACTATAGCTCACTGAAAACAGACGTACCGGCCCTGGTCCCGCTTTGGCATTTTTCAATAGAAGCCACAATGCTGAAACATCAGCATTTCCTACCCCAAGACACGGGAAAAGGACAGAGCAGCACAAACCATCCTAAATCACGCTCCAACTTGCCGGGTGGGAGGTTCTTGGGCTTGGAAATGAAGGCTTATAGGGGCTAGGGCTCACACATCCCATCCCCAGAAGCCTTTCAAGTCTAATGTGGAGCCCCTTGTTAATAACCCCCCCTCCTTAATAGGGATTATAATCGGGATTCTAATATTCAGGCGCTTTTGGGTTTATGAATCACGGGTCTTCATTGTACACAGCTTTCTCCAAGCATGTCAGGTCTAGCTCGTCAAGCATGGAAGGGAGCAACGCCACATTGCCGTTGGCCATATAGCCGTGCATGATGGCATCCAGCGCAAAGTTTGAGAAGACAGCTTCACCAGGAATTGCTGGCATAGCAGATATCCACACCTGCAAGGCCTGTATCCACTTGCGGGCCGAAGTCAGGGAGCGCACTGAGCAATTAAAGACGATGCCGGTGCAAGACTGCGAGTTGCGAAACATCCCATGAAGCAAGCACCTGGGTTTGTTCTAAAGGCCCTTCGAAGAAGCATTCGATAGTTATCCGTGCTTTGGATCCTCTTTTCAACAACAAGTTCATCCAAAGCAATGCCGAAGTAAATTCAAGGCACGCAGAATGAGCCCATTGAGCGCTTCTAGCACAAGCGCCCAGCAGCTTGCTGTAAGCTACCTGGAAAGTGTTCAAAATTTTGCTCCTGTTGCAGAAAGGGACCATACTTTGGACAACCTACCACCTAAGTCAATAGTGCTTCTAAAAAAAATGCTTGCAGCTTAAGGATGACTCGGATCTACCCTCCCCTACTCACCTGACCCACGCAAGCTCCTGTAAGACGGACAGTAGTCCGTACATGGCCCTTTTGGTAGTTTCATGTTACTGTAGTCTCCCTAGACCTATAATGAAGATAATATTTTTAACCATTCCCTAGGGTTGGATTGTAATAAGACATCGAAATAATTCCTAAGGTGACCACAGGTTAGTTGGTAGCAAACAACAACTCGCGGAGCTGCTTCGTCACTTTCCACATGCTGCTTTCCCATCTCCTGCAGAAGGCCAAGTGCTCTAGCCCAGGATCCAGACTCCTGGTTGATTCGAAAGCTTCTGGAAGACCGGGCTGCTGTTAAAGAACTTAAGTTACATTACCATAAGAGTATGTAGATATAAATATATATATATAGTAAATAGTAACTGAGATTAAGTTCCTTAACAGCAACCCAGAAACAGCCCCATACCCTGAGCCTTCAAAACGAAAACCCGAACATCTTCTCCAAACCAGCCATAGGCTCTTCTAGAGAACAGGCCGCCGCGTTGTAGGCCGCAGGGTACGGCATCAATGCCTTAGCTCCCAGGCTCTACGGCTGAAGGATAAGCTTTCCAGAGAGTGCGAGAGAGGGAGAGAGAGAGAGAAAACAAATCCAACAAACACGGCACAGAGGCCCTTATCAACAAGAGCCTGCGGTGGATGAAGAAAAATCTTGCAACCCTGACGATCACGCGTGGTGCAAGAATTCATCCATCCACCGCACGTCAACGTAGTCTTCGTTGACCCCTTTGGGCGGGGTCGTGCTGGTTTGGGGCACAGCAGTTTTGCCATTCCAGCTTGCTTAACGCTAAACTTTATGGTTTGTAGGAAGAGAATGAGGGGGCTATAGCTGAGTAATTTAGGACAATTCATAATTAATCCTGAATTATGGCCTTTTTGGATACATTCCGAATAGCAGCTACAAGTCAGGGTAATCTCGTTTGAGCTCACTGTATCTTGCCCAGCTTAGGGACTACTATAAGAAATTTCTACACGGGCCGCTTTCGGGGTCCATTCCCCCGTGCACCACACTATCAACCCAACATCCTGAGTGAAAAAAAGATGGTGCACTTGCTGTTCTTTTACCCTAACCCCTGAACCCTAAACCCTAAACCCTGAACCCTAAACCTTCCCGAAACCCTGAACCCTAAACTCCGTCAAACAACTTTCCATCCAAAAATCCAAAGTGCCACCTGCCGAGTACAGGCCAAGGTATAGAGTGAAGGTGCCTGGATTGAAGGTGGAGCCATCACTGATGTTGTGTATGTGTATGAACATATGTATGTATATATATTAAAAAATATAAAGACGTTGTGTGTGTGTATGACAATATGTATATATATTTTTCATTATCATTATACATATATATATGTGGGTATTGTAGGTCTATCTAATTTGTCTAGGCATGTGTTTATTTATCTAATTAGGAATTTCTTTGGCTATATAGGGAATCGAAAATGGAAACTGTGAACATGATATATAGTCCCCAATAGCAGTAGTTTCCGGTTCATCTTCCATTTGATTCTCCATTGTTGGAGTACACCCCTGTCTATCCCCATATCAGCCGTGGTCTAAGCCCCTAGTCCCCCTTGGTAAACCTATAATTCTCCCCTATATAATCCCCTAAATAAACCCCTTCAAGGAACCCTTCACCCTTAACCTTGTATAATCCCCCATACAACCCCCCTTCAAGGAGTTTAGACTACTGCTCATGCAACCGCGACTACTTGCATGTTCAGAGATGGCTTCGGGTTGAGGATTTGAGGCTTGCCGCTTGCATGACCAGGAGCCCCACAAGGCAACAATTAGGGTTTAGGGTTTTGGGATTCAAGGTTTTGGGATTTAGGGTTTTAGGGATTTAAGGTTTTGGGATTTAGGGTTTTGGGATTAAGGATTTTGGGATTTAGGGTTTGGAGTTGAGGGTTTAGGGTCGGGGTTTAGGTTTTTAGGGTTTAGGGGTTTGGGATTAGGTCGGAGAGACAAGGGCGGTGTAGGATGTGGACTGCAAAGTCACTATTCCGGATTCAGTGGTTCATCCCTACAGAATGCCCTATGTACCGCTAGAATGGCATCTGCATTCATTCTACCACTCCGCCTTCAAAACCTGTAGGGAAAAATTGTTTCCAGCAGTGAAACAGGGGCCCAGAGGAGGCATCGAGCTAACGCATGGCCAGTCGAACTGAAGCTGATCTCGCTTTTCCTGAGATTCAGGGGCTATGAGTTTTGAGATCTAGGATCTAGAGTTTAAGGCTTAGGGGCCCCCAATTGCATGGCATGAAGCAGCGAAAGGTACGACGAGGCGAGCGAAAGGTGTTAGCCTACGCCACGCATACGAAAGCATTCGCATGGCATCCTCAAGCTTCTACACTATATGCCGGGATATCGAGCGCATGCCTTGCAAAGGTGATTGACCGCCCATGTCTGTGAGAGTGACGAGCTAGGAGGTAAGGCATGTGTCCTCTAAAGTCTCATGCCCAAGATGCAAAGAGCACACCCCGGACAACGTAACTTGACCCCCGCGCAGAGATTCAACACACGGGAAAGAACAAAACAAACCTCCCCACATGGGAAAAACAAGAAGATGCTAACGACTGCAACGCATAGGTGGTTCTGCTCAAGCCCCAGGCCCAGTTCCGAGAAGATTTATCTTGCGTCTCACTCAAACAAATTCTGCATTTGAATGGAAGTGACTAAAACGACACCAACATGGAAGCTAGACCGAATCGGTCTTGGTGATAAGTACAACGCTACACCTTACAGACTTCAAACTTCAACGTTTTGCCAGCTCGTGCCTTCGCGCAATGCGCGTGCGGACAATGCCTTGTAGACACCAAAACACCACCTGACAAGTCGCCTTAGTGTCGACTTTATCCAATGCATGATCGTCTGCCCCTCATTGCCAACAAACCTGCGTTGACATGTTTTTCGAGCCTGAGGAGTAGTGTCAATATGTGTCAATTACCAGGGCCGTTTCAATTTCACCGTTTCACCTGTCAGGAAACGGCAATGCCATGACAACACGCAAGGACGCAAAACAAGGTCGCTGTCAGCCGAAACTTCCAAAGCCTGAATTTCCTGAACCCGAATACCGACATGACCATTCGAAACCGTGCTGGGGCGAGGGGCTCCAAATAACCAAGGCTTATCCATAGGGAATGGGCGGTGAGGTGGGGAATATAACGGTGGCACGATGCTGTGCTCAAGGCCGGACATGTCTGAATCCCCCAAACCCTCAAGGGATTTCGGGCTCAATTTTTGGTGGTAATAGCACTTTCCATTTCATCTTAAATTCTCCTTTCACCTGGGTCTCCATCATCACCTGCATGATCCATAGATGATCCCCATACAACCCTCCACCAAATAGACCCAGTTTCTGGATACCAGGACTGGACAGCAGTGAAACTGCAAGCGGCCACTGCGCTGCCTGCGCGGTTCCATGATGAACACGAAGGGGCCCTCTAGCACTAAACCCTAAACCCTCAACCCTAAACCCAATACCCAAGTTTAGGGTTTAGGGTTTAGGGTTCAGGGGTGTGGGATAATGGAAAAGAAAATGGAAACGTCGGGATTAGGGTTTAGGGTTTAGGAGGGGCTAGGGTTTGGGGTTTAGGGTTTAGGTGGGATAATGGAGAAGAAAATGGAAACTACTATAGAGTATATAGGGGGTATGATATAGGGTTATGTAGGGAATAAGGATCCATTACTATGGAAGGGGCCCTTCATCTTGTAAGTAGCACACATAACCCCTGGGTCTACAGTCAGGCGCAAGAAGCTTGTGGTTCAGGCTGAGAAGAGTTCAGCCTCGGACCTGGAGGATGTAGGGCCTGAGGGTAAACACCGCCAACTGTTAAGAAGGAGAGACCCCGTGTGTGGCTTTAGGGTTGGTGGACTTTTGGGTTTAGGGGCTCAAGATTTGAGAGTTCATGGGATGTAGGATTAAGGGCTTCAAGGGTTTCGGGAGGCAGTGTTTTAGGGCTTCAGGGCCGAAGCCTAGACCCTGAACCCTAAATCCCAGACCCCAAATCCTAAACCCCAAAACCCTAAACCCAGGATTTCAGGACTGAGGGGGCTCTAATTCCTCTATTTTTCAAAAAAAACCCTTAGATAAGATATTCCAGAAAATGCCTACTAAGAACCAGTCAGTAAGGCCCCAAACCCTAAACCCTAAACTCCAAACCCTAAACCCAAAAACTCTAAAACCCTAAACCCCAAGCCCTAAACCTCTAAAACCCTAAACCCTAAACCCTGTAATTCCTTTCGAAACCCCTGGCCTGCGCCTGTGAGCTGATGGCCGAGTTCAGGCCGATAAGGTCCGGAAGGGTCTCGGAAGCCAGGCCTAGGCTTTAGGGACCTTTGGGTTTTAGAGTTTTAGGTTTTTTTTAAAAAAAAAAATGTGTTTAGGGTTTCGGGTTTTAGTGTATTTTTAGGGACCTTTTAAGGTTTTGGGGTTGAGGATTTAGGTTTCTAGAGTTGAGGATTTAGGGTTTAGGTCTTTAGGGTTTAGGGTTTAGGTTTTGTGGTTTACGAGTCAATTTTGGTTGGGGGGTGTAGGGTTTAAGGACTTGAAGGTTTGAGGTTTGGGATCTGCTTAGGCTTTAGGTTTCAGGGTTTGGGTTTGGGTGTTAAATCTATTTTTGGGCTTGGGCTTTTTGGTTGTTCTTCTTTCATGCCTCTTCTCAGCGTCTGCAAACCCTATGAAGCTCAGGGTTTCTGTAATCACCTCCGCCTCATAGCAGACTCCCCCCCCCCTAAGCTTAATAATAAGAATTCCACCAAATACATAATGGTCTCATATTGCGGGGGGGGGCTGGTATTAGGGGCATGGGTGTGTTCTTATAAGGGGGGGATATGAAGGGGCTGTGGTTCTAGGCTTGGGGTTTTGAAACCTACTGATGGATCTCTTCTTCTCGCTCATACCACCTTGCGCAATGCTCGGGGCATCGTGTTGCAAATGTCAAGACCTCTCATACAGTCCCATGATCTTAGAAGCAGTTCCAAAATAGGGAGGGGGAATCAGGTGCCCTTATGCCAGTATAGCTCTCATTTGGAGTATACCTTGTAGGATGAAGCTTGATTAACCACAGCGCCTTGGACTTATCAAGGGACATCAACAACAGCCACCATTCTGAGAAAAGCCTGTACGAGCCTTCTAGGCTTTACGGCGCATCCCCAAGAGAACTCCAAACCGTTTTTGCATCAGGTCTCAGAGTTCTTTACTTTTAACCGAATTTCCGGAATTTGAAAGTTGGGAGTCCCTACACACACGGGGACCCCCATGTTTGGAAGCACCCAACTCTGCTGAGAAGCGCTGGTATACGGAGAGAGCCCACTGCCACCGGAAGCCTCGCCCGAAGGCCTACACAGAGACACATGACTTCACTTACCTTGGTTAGCTAGGAATGGAAAAGAAAACGGAAACTGCTACGATGGGTTAGAAAGGGACTACGGAAAGGATCCATGGATGGCATAAGCGCGTACATAGGGTTTCAGGGAACGTCTAGATTCCCTACTTACAGCCGCACTGACAACATCCCAAAAGCTTCCTGTAGGGTTCCATGGTGGCGGCTAGCATATAGTGCAAAATCTGCGGGTTCATGATGTGGGGTACATCGGCATTTGTGAAAATGGCAGGGCGATGACAATGTTCAAGAAATCAATTGTTAAGAAGGCATACGGGTCAATATGCAGGACTTACAGTTTAGCCCAATACGGCTTGGTAGTTGTTGGGGAATATAGGTGACAAGGCATTATCCAGGGCCACAGAAAGGACCCTTCCTTCATTCCCAGAAACAAGAAGAACTAAACTCAAACCTGGCAACTTCTATCAAATGACGGCCCAAAAGGTTCTGGTGTTGACTCCCACTGTGAAGAACGCAAAATGGGATCCCACTCATAAGCGCGGGCTTCACTTGACCGGGCTGTTCGGATGATGGAGAAGAAATGGCTTGCGGTGGCTTCTTTTTAACCATGAATTCTTAGACCCCGAACCTGCTGATATTCGCCGGAATGCCATGTCCAGACTTAATTCATCTACTAACCCTAAACCCTGAACCCTAAAACCTGAACCCTAAACCCTAAAAAGCTGCAAAAGTAGCCTCCACAGCAGCGTTGAAGACTTCGCGCCGGATCTCCACCTGAGAGCCCTCCATAATCTGTAGGAGCTGGAGGGCCACCTGTAGGTTTAGGGTCTTTACTATGGTTTAGGTTTGATTGTTTGGGCTTTAGGGTTTAGGGCTTTAGGGTTTAGGGTTTTAGGGTATCCAAGGATGACAAGATCTGACTCCACATTGGGCACACTGGCATCCCAAATGAAAGTAGTACATCGCCCCTACATATTCCAACTGATTCTTCAACAATCTAACTATTCAGGCCCCTGAACCCTACATATCTCCATTTGTTCCTATACATCCCTGCGCGTCCTTCATTAGTAATAATCATCATCATAGTGATAGAACTAGTACTTCAATCACTGCTATAGAAACAATAACACATGTGTAATGTCCTTCTTTTATACTGGGAATACTAGTTACTAAAGAATTGGTAATACAAGTAGTAGGAACATTAATAATGCTCGTAATTGGCTTTATACTAACAAGAATGACACGTGCAAAGTGTCCTTTTCTTATACTGAGGTTCATCGTAATACTTATTGAGAATAGCAGTCGTAACTATCATAATAACTGCAACGAAGCACATGAAACCCATGATCTCACCTCCTAGTATCCCCCTTAGTACGCCCTATCATACTCCCCTATAGAATCCCCTAAACCCTAAGCCTAAACCCTAAATCAAGGGGGTCATATGATCCTCTATATAACCCCCCCTAAACCCTAAATCCTAAACCCTAAACCCCCTCTTAAGGAGTTTAGATTGGGGTCATGCATGATTTTGAGCATAACCTTCAGGTTAAGGACTTGAGTCATGGGTTCGGAGACTGGGGTTACAGGGAGGGCTTAGAAGTCCGTTACGCTTAGTTAGTTGGGGCCCCCCTTGAATGGGGAAAAATGTGCAATTCAGAATGACCCAGAAAAAAGCAGAAATTTTCAGAAATGTGCACCTCCCATTGGCCGCCTGCTGCCAGAGCACTCATCAAAGTGCTACCCACAATGGCGCCTGAAACTCCAGCTAGGCTCCAAGTTTTGGTCCACACCGTGAACATCGCTAGGGCAAGCTCCCAACGGCCTGCTGCTGACAGCGACGCCAGGAGAGAGCTCCGAGTCACGTCGTCTGGCAGCATCCGAAGTCTGGGCAACTCCACGAAAAGGAGTGTGGCTGGAAGCCAGGCGTAACCCTTTGCACAAGCACTGAGCAAAGCATTGTGTGAGATCAGGTCCACCTGCTGAGGTCCCTGATGCAACTCTAGCGCAGCCTGCCACTGCGCCGTGCTTGCGCAGGTGCCCAGCATAGCGGTGAGAGCTGCAGCATCTGACATGTAGGTACCCTGGAAGAATCTCCAAACTTCGGAGGCAGCTTGCCAGGGTGCCTTGCCAAAAGATTCGAAAGATGCAGCATAGGTGGCAACGTCTGGCTCGAGCTCCAGTGCCGTCATAGCATCAATGATGCTGAGCACGTCGTGCCAGCAGGCTTCGTCTGCCTTGCTGATCGCCGAGTTGAGGCAGAACGCATCGGGCTGAAGTGCCTCACGGGTAGCGAAGCCCAGCATTAGCATCGATTTGGGCCATGGTGCTGCTGACAAAGCATTGCACGTCAGAAGATCTGCCTCCAGCTCAGACCTGGTCATGCGTCGCAGGATGCGCCATGACTTCTGCCACATGCCTGCATGCTGGCAAGAAGTTGAACACGCGTTGCAGGCGACCGTGTCCAGCCTGCAGGAAGAACGACACATCTCCTGCACAAGATTCAAGGACGAGCGCCACTGGCCAGCTTGGGCGGAAGCACGCAAGTGCGAGCTCACAACGTAAGCATCTTTTTGCGTGCTAGAGGCCTCCATGCTTTGGACCAGACGGAGAGCCAAAAGCCATTGGCCATCAGATGCACAGGCTGACAGCGCTGCACTATAGTGAAAAGCATTCGATTCAATGCCATGCAATGCCATGGCTGAAAGCACCTTCGCAGCAAGATCAGGGTAACCTTGAATGGCCAACCGTTTCAGAACTGTTGTGGCCATGGCGGGGCGCCTGCGCCACTGCTCCAGAAAAGGCTGCAAGACATCTGCCACGGCAGTGCTGGAGGGCCGGGTCCGGAGCTCACGCAGGCATGTAAGTTCCGGAAGCGTAGCACCTCCGCAGGCCGGGTTTTAGGGTTTAGGGTTTAGGGCTAGTGCTTCCCTTTACCCAGAAACTGAAAAACCATTCCCATGCCTACTACTGCTAGCTGCTAGCCTTGGTATAACGATCTAGGGCATAACTTAGGAGGACCCCCCCAC